>VZTX01015503.1:239602-296985 GCA_013400915.1 Pardalotus punctatus
CTGGACTCCATGGGCTGCAGGGGGACCACCTGCTCCCCCCATGGTCTTCACCACGGCCAGCAGAGTGTTTTCAGCTCTGGCGCCTGGAGCACCTCCTCCCCCACCTTCTCCACTGACCTTGGTGTCTCCATGTTGTTTTCCCTCACATATTTTCACCTCCTCCTCCTCCTCCTCCTCCTCCTCTGGCTACAAAGAAGTGCGTGCACCCATTGTTTTGATTTTTTCTTAAATATGTTTTCCCAGAGGCGTAACTAACATCTCTACTTGGCCCAGGTTTGGCCAGCAGCATGTCCATCACCTTCAGAGCCATCAGAGAGTGGCTCTGCTGGACAGGGTGAAAAACTTCCAGAACCTTCACACAGGACACACAGGAGCCATCTTTGTGCCCCTCCCTACCCACTAGCAAAAACGGGGCCAAGTAAAACCACCACAGTAATAATTTATAGATTTTTTATATATGCGTATATGTATGCAGGTACAGCTGCTATATATATTACATATACCTAAGCCATTTATTTATTTTCTTAAAAAAACAATAGTTGGTGTATGACAAGACACAATTTTCAAAATTATTAGCTTTTGGTATCAGAGACCAATGTCCTGAGTAGAAGATCAGAAGCAGCAAGGGTGATATTTTCAGCCATCTCTAACCCTTGTTAGCATAAGAAAAGTCGATGGGCTGGTTTTTTACATAATGAAGACGAGAAAGACTTTCTTAGGCCATACAGTCTATATGAAGGGGTTTTATAATTTATTACATGTAAATATCAGACAGAAGAAGCTAGAAGACAGAAGGGTTTAGCTGCATAGATTTCACTCTGCAAAAGGAAGCAAGAAATCTAAGTCAAATAATATGTTGGCTGGCTAAGATTAATACAGTGTTTCACGTGTAATTTATTTTTTTCTGAACATTACTTTGCTTTTTCAGTAGATAACTACATTTCTTTGTGTCACAAGATACATCACCCTTTCAGATTGGATGGGCTTTTGTATTACAGGAAGAGCTAATTGTTGCTACAGGTTTAAGAACAGATGTTATATGCAATCAGCTGTTGCATTGCATTGAAGTTACTGTTTATTTAAATAAACCTTACACAAAATTATGTTAATATATTGGTGGTTTGGGTTGCAGTTTTTCTGACTTTTCTATTAGGAGGTAAAGATACCAATCCAACAAAAGATTATATTGTTACAACAGAGATAATGTATTGTAGGGTTTGTAAGGAAGAAATATGACTTGATCTTTATCTACTAGAAATCATTTGAAATTCTAAATCCTCACAAACTCAAATCAGCACCAGGATGTACTGATAGAGCTTTTTAATCTGTAGTTTTAGTAACTGCATGTTCTACATTTTTAACTTCCTGTGAACAACCTATTTCTCCTGTCTAGTTTATTAGTACATTCAAAAATGTGCCATCTTCATATCCATTCTTTATATCATCTCAGCATTCTCCCATTTTGCAAGGTAATTATAAATGGCTACAGCTTTTCTGCATGCTTAGATGATAGGAAAAAATGAAAGGTGTGATTTTGCTGTACATGTTCAGTGTTGTGAGATCTCCAGCACAGTGGTAGTTGACCATGGCAGATGTATCACACTGACCTGTGCTGCAGTGCTCCCTGCTAGTTACTCTCAAATGTAAAGTTCACCTTCCTTTTAAAGGGCAGAGAATTGTCACAGCTCAAGTGGGATGCAAGTGCTTCTCTCAGGTGTGGAAAACTTCACAGTGGTCTTGCTCAGGAGCTGAAAGCTCTGAACTTGCTGATTTTGGGCTCTGAAGGGCATTTCTTGTGTCCTCACCCATTTCAGCACCTTGATCGTGTTTACACATTTTATGTGGCATATTAAGGTTTTTTGGGTTTTACTTCTAGAATTTTGTGTTAAAAGTCCTACCTGTATTGCAAAACACCTTGAAATTATGGGGTTTGGTTGGTTAGGGTTTTGATGGTAGTGTGCAGCAGATGTTTTGTAGGCTCCTCTGGATTAAACACCTTTGTAAATTCCTTCCAGTGTCTGTGTTTCTGTATTTCTCTCTGTGGGGAGGTCTGCATCTTATCTTTCCTAGCACAGCGTGAGCCTAGAGGATGCAAGTACATCTCTGACCCCAAAAATTTGAGAACAGAATGTTAGCTAGCAACAGTCAGACCCTACTAGGGTTCATGCATTACATTAAAAGAAAAATTGAATAGTTTTGTTGTATTGTCACTTAACAGACTTGGACCCTTATTCATCAGCTTTGTTAATATTTGTAATTCTTCTGCACTAATTTCCTCGAATTTAATGCTTGCAAATCTTGTGTTAGACAATGCACTAAAACTTCATACACGCCAGCACTACTCTAGCTGTTTTATCTGTCTGCAAAAGATTCTGTGTATACACAAGTGTATTTCCACTTTCATTTGTTTTCTAAACTCTGCCTGTTTTTACTTTAGGCTTCCAGTGGCAATTATTATTTTATTCCATACATTGTCACACCTTGTGCTGACTACTTTTGCTGTGAAAGTGATGCCCAACGAAGAGCCTCTGAGTACATGCAGCCCAGCTGGGACAATATCCTGGGGCCACTCTGTGTCCCACTGGTGGACAAGTTTCTCAGCCTTCTCAAGGATGTCCATGTTACATCATGGTAATGTTACAACATATACAGGTCCAGAACTCTGATAGTCTCTCTTAGATATAATGAAAAAAGGAGATACAGAATTTCTAGTAGCATTGATTTTTTATTTTTTATTTTTCACTCTACTTAATATAGTGTTAAGTTGCTCATTTACTGCTTTTTGTATTCCTGTCCTGCAGTTGTTGCAGTTAACCAGCCATATTATGCTAGAATTTGATTTATTGTTACTTTCCAGTAAGCAAAGGCAGTCCATGGGTAAGATAAAGTGCTTCAGTTTACATTACAGTGCATAAGGTTGTAATAGGAACTAAGCTCATAGTTTCTTCATTAAGCTCAAAGCCAAACACTGTCCTTTTCTGTCATGAAATTAAAAAAATATGTGTATGGCAGCAATGGGCAATGAATTTTAATTTTCATGGTTTGATTTTATTTTTAAATATTAACCTTCTGGTATCACTTAATAAACATGATACTGCTCAGCCATTTCTACAAGGGACTGTTGGAGTTTTGAGAATTGGGGCTGGAAATGGAGTTTTTTCTTTCTCTATTACTCACCCTGTATTCTGTAGCAAGTCGTGTTTTGTATGTATTTCTGAGCTACTGGTTTTTAATTTTCCTAGTGTCTGAAGCATGAGGTAGCACTGAAGGCTCTCCGATTTCTTAGTGTTTCTGTATTGCCATCCCACCTAAGTGAAAGGCTTGCCTAAAATCTGCTTTTCTTTTGTGGTCTCACCCTTACAATCCCTTCCAACTTTCATGATAAAATAATATACCTACTCTTTACATCACACTGGTGTTTCTTTGTGTCATTTTTTTATCCCATGTGCTGCCTTCTTTATGATACAAAGTACCATGTTCCTCCCGGTCAATAATGGGGCAAAGAAATGCTCCAGTTTTCCTGTGTTGGTAAAATTGCCTCACAATCCTGGTTATAAGCGTGTTGATACATGCCCCACCTCAGACTGTAGGGCTAAGGTGGAATATTTATAAGTAGTTACTGAAAAATATGAAAACATTCAATGTGCACCTCACTCTGAGGAAATGGTATTTTTTATTAGAAATGATAGTTTCTGTTAGAAATATAGCCATGTTTCCTAAGAAATATCTAACAGTCTTCTTCCTATATGTCTGTATTTTATTTTTTAGTGCCTATTATAAAGAAACACTGCTAAATGACATTAGAAAAGCTAGAGAAAAGTACCAAGGAGATGAACTGGCTAAGGAGCTGGCCAGGATTAAGCTTCGTATGGATAATACCGAAGTGTTGACTTCTGACATTGTCATAAACCTGCTCCTTTCTTACAGAGATATTCAGGTACGTGCATAAAGACTAATGTGGATTATTTTACCATGTGATTTTGGCTCTTGTCTGTTCTCCTGTGCTTCATTGTTTGTTAAACAGTGTTTCAAAGCTGACACTAAAAGGGCCCAATTGTTACATTGTTTAACAGTTTGACTGTTGGGCAGTTTAAGGGAGTAGAGACTCTTACTTTTCCTGTGAACAAGAGACACAGATTGTGTGACTTCATGAGGTCTCTTCCTCTGTTCTTAGTAGTTTTTAACTTCCTTAAAAAATAAAAGAAGCAAAAATCCCTACTGAATCAATATACTTGCCTTGCCCTCCTCTACCTTTCCTCCCTCCCCCCATAAATTATTTAGAAATTAAGAAAATGCATTTGTTGTGACCATTGTATTGGCTAGAGATGCCCAAACTGGGAATAATTCAATTAAACATTAATTTGCTTTTAAAATATAGCTGCACCTTTTTCTCGTTTTTATTTTTTAAAATAAGTTCTGCTTTTGCTAAAACACAGCCTGTGCTGTCTTTCCAAACTGACAGTCTATTTAACATCCATTTTCACATATAATCTCAACCATTCTATAGATTTTTTTTTCCAATCAGGAGCTAAATTGGTTATTTCTTGTGTGTAAATGGGTTGTGAGAGCAATGGGTGACCATATCATCCTTCATTACCCAACTTTCTATTATGAAATGCGTATTTTCCTGCAGCACTTTATCCAACTTCATTTGGGTCAGCTCTGGTAATCATGAAAGGTCTCCCTTGAGAAATGTGCTTGTCTCAAAACATGTTTTGAACAAACAGATGAAGTGACACGAGATCCTTTGAGATGTCAATAAACTGGTCTCTTCAGCACTGTAGATGGGGGTTACCTGTGAGAAACCAAAATGAGTGCTCAAGTGGCTGAGGTACTGCAGAGACAGCTGTGCTTGAGGCCACGGTGACCTGGTGAGGTGTCACTCATCAGAAGATCTTAATAAGGCCTGAAAGAGCCAGACTCATCACCTCTTCTTCCTGATTCTGGGAGTGTAATGGATCAAACTGGCTACAGGGATTCAGGAATTTGGGCATTGTGGTGAGGAAGAGGCAAGCACTGACATGGATAGACAAAAGCCCTGTTTATTCCTACACAGCCTTCGTGGCTGTTTCTCTGACTCTTTTAGGAACAACCACCTGAGAAACTGTCTAATGGTTAGATTTTAGCTTAGTGATGCTTTTCTCTGCTTTCAGTTTCTTCTACTTCAATCCTTTTTATTTTTTTTCATTTCATACCAGGACTATGATGCTATGGTGAAGCTGGTAGAAACACTAGAAATGCTTCCTACCTGTGATCTGGCTGATCAACACAACATTAAGTTTCATTATGCTTTTGCATTGAATCGGTAAGGATGATTGATTGAAGTTATTTCATTTTATCGCTGTTCCATATGGGTTTATATATAAATTTATAGTGCAAATAATATCAAATTCCCTTCCCTTTCTGCACACATTGATACTCAACACAGTCATCTCTCCTTAATCCCATACTTACTGTGCACCAGGACAGTTTGTAACTTTTGAAATAGTTGTTTTCCAACAACTATCGTTTTGTCAACAACCAGGAGAGAGTGGATGTGGTCCAAAGGCTATGTGACTAACTGCAAAAGAGTCCAGTGATACCAAGGGGTTCTTGGTCAGTCTGAGATGTTTTATTCTAGGTCACTGATTATTCTGAACAACTTGAAAAGCTTAGTGTGTTAGAGTTATGGGTGATCTATTAAAGTAATAGGTAACAAGCACTGCTTGATCCACGAATACACATTCATTATAGAGTTTTCTTGAAAGGCTAGAAGGTCACCAGGACCTACAGGCACATCACTGCTTTAGGAAATACTGAAATGTTATTGAACTCTTCTAATTAGGTACAGATTTCTGTAGTACCTATGTATAATAATTACTTAATTTCTAAAGCATTTACATTGAAGCTGTATCAGACAAAGCAAATCTTATACAAATGAAATCACATGTAATAATAAAATAACTGGCTAGATGCAATCCACATACTATTAAAGGTTGTGACCTGAAAGCTAACTAAAAATTAGCATTGGACAATATCAGGATGGCATAAATCAAAGGGATTAAGAACTTAATAAAAGATCTAGAAAAGCAGTTCCTATGGCATTTTATGGAAAATGGTAGTAAGTCTGGTCCTATCTGAACAGTTGCATCAGACATAAGAGTAAACATTAAACTATTGCTCAGAAAAATACTGCATACAGATTTAGCCATATTTCTCAGAAATTTTAAAAAAATTATTTCAGGAATTTGGCTCAAAATGTTTAAATTTGCTGGTAAGAATAAAGCTAGGATCATGCCTTGTCCTTAGGTAATACCTTCATAGAATCAGTTTTTAAAACTTTTTCATTTAGATGTGCAGAACAAAATTGGCAAGCTCCTTTATTCTCTTGGTCTTCAAATTTGTTGTATTTTAAGCAGCATGTGAAATCCATGCCATTAAATCTGTTTTGACAAAGGCAATAGCGCCCTGGTAAGATAAAATTAATTGCTCATGAACTTGCTTTCCCTGTCAACAACTTTCATTAAATTGATCATTAGCCCAAACCAGCATGACTCGCCTTGTTTTCTTTTGGGAACAATTTAAACTTTTCTATAGAAATGGTTTTTCTGAAATAAATTACTCTTTTTTCAGTGGTAAGAATGCAGAATTTAGCTTTTACAGATGTCTTTGCCTTCTCCAAACAAAATAATGGACAAAACTCAAAAGCTTAAACATTTTTGAACAAGTCTGCTTAGTTCAAAATGACCCCTAAAGTGTTGCATTTACCATCTTACCCCTGACATTTTTGAATCACTTATTTTGTCTGTTCCAAAACCAATGTATTTTTAGCTAGTTCTATCAGGACCTGTTTTTAAAAATAAAGAACTGTGTTCTCACTTCACATTCAATGAATTTCAGCACACAGGACAATATTAATATTGCTCAGTACAGCTGATGGAGCCCACCACGGAAAAAATATATCATATGCAAAACAGAATTAGCAGATGTAAGAGTATGTGACCCTGCAGAATGTTAATGTGTGCTTAATTTCATTAAGAAGTTTACTAGAACTGTGATCCAGAGAGAGTAATTCGTTTATTTCCCCCTGGAGTCTGTAACTCTGTAACTCTTGGCCATTAATCTCACTTGCATTGTCAGGTCAGAGTTATTCTAGTGCTGCACGGAGCCAGCGCCGTGACAGGAAGGGCTGCAGGGTTGTTTTTGGGCACCTCAGGGCTTTGCTGGCTCATCAGGTGGACACAAGCCCAGTCTGAAGCACAGTTGTGTGCAGGCCCAGGTTGACAAGGGGTGCTAAGGCAAGGGGCAGGAATGTTTTACTGTAGACTCTGTAGCATTCCAGCCTAGCTGCATGTCCTCTGTCTCAGAGCCAGCCAGGCTCTGGCTGGGCTCGGGTCGTGAGCAAAGCAAGCCTGGGCCTGACAGATGGGTACCGTGCAGAAAGGTAATAAAGCACTTTTTGTCTTATGTAGGGCAGGCAGATACTTTCATGCTGATTTCTGGAACCCTGATTCATCTGGCAGGTGTTTAAGCACAGCCCCTCTCCTAGATTACTGTCTTCCTCTCAACAAAACATGGTTTCCATTTCAGACCACTGAGAGCATCTTGGATTTGTCATCTCTCATGTCTTTTATCAGAGGCTAACAATGGGTGTTTGCAATGACAGGCTTGTGCTTGTTTTCACACCTGGGCAATCTGAATGCATCACCCTCCCCTGTGCTTTTTTAGAAGTCCTACAGAGCAAAAGGCCATTCCTTTTCCAGTGTCTCAAGTAATTTGGATGTAACACAGGAACAGAGCAGAGAGTGCTCTCTTCTGTACAGACACGGGCTGGTTTAAGACATTGTTCCTTGTTGCCTCCTAGCTGAGATGTAAGTCTGATTGTATCTTAATTTAGACCCCTTTAGGTATAAGTACAGTCCAAATGTGCAACATGAGTATTTTCAATCTTTGTATTCACAGCTGTGATATGAAGTTAGATGCTGTGCAATTGAGGGCTGGGTGTTCCAGATGTTGATAGCTGTTGGTTTCAGTCCATTGGTTCACCTTGCCTGGAAGGCAAGCACTGTGTAAGGACAATTTTCTAATTGGTATTATTTACCAGGGCTGGAGTTGCAGAGAGGCCCAAGGGTATGCCAAATTCTGTTCAAAACAGAGTAGACTTGAAAACCAAATCCAGTCCTGGCAGGAGGCCAGAACTGTGAGGATTTCAGTCTCTTTCCAGGGCACTTCTATCTTCCTTTATATTAAAGATGAGGACAGCTGCAGTTGCTATTATTTAACTCAGCATGCTGTATTTTAACAACCAACATATTCCAGTACCATAATAAAAAAAGGCAATTAACAAGTGAAGGGTGTAATAGAGTGCAAGTAGAAAATCACTAGTAATTGTGAATAATAGTAGCCACAGAAAATTGTTCCTATTGATAAACACTGGGGTATTTAAAATGTTCTGCTCTGTGATTACTCAAATTTAGTAAAAAACATGTTGTGGGCCTCCTCATTTTATATGCCTGGCTTTCATGATGTATCTGAAGTGTATATGAATGAGGGAAAAAAACTAGTTTTTTTCCTTTGTCATATCTGTCTGGGGGCTTGCAAATTCAGTTCTTGTCAAAGCCTAATTTAGGGTCTTGTTTTCCTCATTCACTGTTTCAAATATTGAAGGTTCTACAGTCAAACTACATCCTCAGTGAAATGTGTCTTAACTCAAAAATTAGTTTCTGGTTTTAAGTGAGAATGCAAGTGTAATAACTAATTAAAATTAGTTGTCATATTTCTTAATAATTAACCTTTTTTAAAAATGTTTTCATTCTTGATTTCTGTACAGTTAGTAGTAGTTCAGATCAACTGCTATGGAGTCATTGAAACATGAAATAAAAAGGAAACCAAAGTTGGATTGCCGTGAGAAAATACTTTTCATTAATACAAGAGATTTTTGTCATATATAGTCTTCTCCATCTAGATAAATGAAAAAAAAAAACATACAGGGAAAGATGTGAACAAAAAGCTGGAAAAAAAGGGATTATACCACCTGTTACCTGAAGAGTGAGCTAATTCCTGTCCCAGTGAAATCCATGCTGTTCCTGTTAACTTTGTTGGACAAAGGCTTGGTTCACTGAGTGTAGTTCTGGCTCTGTAACCATGCCAGTTCTTTAAAGCTGGTAAACCCAATCTGTGAAACAGGAAGATTTTTTTTTGTTTAGGAATATTTAAAACTAGGCCTCCTCATAAATGCTGAAGTATAGAGAAGAATTCAGAGAAGGGCCTGTGATATGAGTTTGTTGGCCTACAGAGTAACTCAGAGAGGTAAAGGAGGAGTGGATAGTTGGATAAGACAGGGAGACAGATGCAAGAGACTTGTGTAGACCAGGAAAGTGAGAAGACTGCTTCTGTGGTTGAAGAAACACAGTAGAGTCAGCAGACAGATAAATCACAGGGTGAAACCGCAGTGAGCAAACTAGCAAATTGGCAAGTGAATCAGCCAGCAGTTTCTGGAGGATGCAAGCTGTCAGGCAAAACTAAACTGGCAGCTGAACACTGGCACTAATTTAGAGGAAGTGATTAGAGGCTATAAAAGTGCACTGCAGGACAACATTTTTTTAGGAAAAAGAATTTCTATGTAGCCATTTCTGTCTGAAAAACCATAGTGTATTGAAGATTTCTTCATATAGAAATTACTCTGTATCATTGATCACTCCCTCAATTTGAATGTTTTTCCTAATCCTAATAGTTAAGCTTTATTTAAAAAAGAAACTAAAAACTGTACACAGTACTGAAGATTAGTGTGCTGGCCATTTGCAAAAGACACCATGATTTTTCATTTATAATTTTTACTCCTTGCTCATTTCAGTTCCTAGCATTTTGCTCGCAGGGACTTTGGCAGTGTTTTATTGAGCACTGGGTATTTCCGTAATTGCCCTAGTTTTTGGAAGTAACTTCTAGATCTCTTTCTTAACTGGCAGCATCTTTTGTAGCTATCATGTTCAGGTAATGTAGATTGATTTTCTCTGTTTAGTCTCTATGCAAGTTTTCACAAGGTAAAGTTTGCAGTGAGAGGACTAAAATGTGCTAAAAAAGAAAACAGTAAGGAAAAAAATAGTTTTATGAACAGCTCTCCAGGGCCTGTGGGGATTTTTTTAATATAGTTTCTAAAGAAATTGTAGTGGTACTCTTTTTTCCTACCTCATTGCCCATTAAAACTGTATTTTGAAAGAATTTTCAGATTGTGGTTAAAAACTGTGCCCCCCAAACCTAGAAAAAATATGAAGAGTAGCTCATATTTCACTCGGTGTGTATGCAGACTTCTTTAAGGTAGGATGTATCCTTTCCCAGATGTGGAGAGTTTAAGAGATTGTGTGTTGAAGAGCCCCATTGAAAAATGCCTGTTTCAAAATTCTATTTCATTCCTTAAGTTGACTTATTTGTGTGATACCATGAGGGACATTTGTGTTTCAGTGCAAGATATCCTGTAACCACCAAAGAGCAGTAAAATGAACTGAATTCCTGAATGAATTCCTTCTCATGCCTGTACATCATCATGTACAGTACTTCAGCTTTTCCTGCTCAGAGGGGCTGTGGCATCTCCATCCTTGGAGGTTTAATAGATTCAGCTTTTCAGACACAGCCAAGGCTACCATGGTCTAGTGCTGGGAGATGGACCTGCTCTGAGAAGAAGGTTCTATTAAATGACCTCCAGCAGTCCTTTATGACATGTTTTTTTGTGTGTGATTTGTTCTACTGTGGCTTTAAATGGGGGCTGGGGAGCGTGGGGAAGCTAATATAGTTGAGATTGGTTAAAAAAAGTAGAAGTCAGTGCTAAGCCTGGAGGGTTTAAGATAATCTCTTCTACTCTATTGATAACACCACAGACCCGTTTCAAGGCACCTTGAAACAAATTATAAGGTCAGGCATGCAGACCTGACAAAGTGTGTGGTCTGAAGTAAGAAATGAAAATCTGCCTTGGTCAAGCATAACAAATTCTGCATATTATCCAACAGTATATTTTCATACTGACTTCAGAGACTTGCTTGTAGCCTATGTGATCTTTCAGATTACTTGGCTTTTTCCTTGGTTTGCCCTGTCTTTTTTTGATTTAGAAGCTGATAACTTCCTAAATTTGTTAATTATTATAATTGGTGTGTTGGTTTTGTATTACCCAATGGGCATTGAATTCTGCTTCATTGAAAAACAGGGTCTAGTATACAGATATCTAAACTGATTTTTGTTTAGAAATATCCCATTAGATGAGTGTATACTTGTCATGTACTAAATTTTGTTGAATTTAATTATTTGTAACAAAATTTCTTCCTTATAAGAGAGAGGTGTCTTTCATTTTAAGTCCTCTAGTACAGTGTTTCTTTAGGACCTGGTCCTTTGAAATGCTCTCCTACTGTTGTATTTGGTGTGTACAGGTTCATCCTTTGATGACCCGAAATGTTAATCTGTACAATGTCCTATCTTAAGCAGTGTCTTGCTTTGTTCATTGCATTTTTTCTTTAGTTACACATTTTTCAATGAGCACATACCACCTCTTTATATTGACATTAATAATTAACCTGTTTTCGCACAAGGCAGACTTGAGTCAAGTCTGGGAAAGCAGTGATTTTTAGATTTTCTGTTCCAATGCTAAAGTGGTCTACATTAGGTTCTAGTTGTGCATTTCTTGTGTTTTCAGGAAAAGCTCAGAACATATGTCAGCTTCTGTGATCACAATATACAAGACGAGGGAGCTTCTAGGTGTTAATTTTAGGGCCTAATTTTGTTCTAAGCTCTGTTTGCTCAATTTTCTCTGTGTTAATATTAACAGCAGTGAAACTTGGATACTCTTAGTGAAAGAATCTAGTTTGTTCAGAAGAGGTTTGGTTAGAGCATGCTGACCTGTGCAATGGATTTACCCCCACAGTTTTTACCTCCTGTTTATTTCTTGTAAAACTGAAAGAAGATACTAACTTTCTCCTTGTGTGCTCATTAGAGAAGACCAGTATTTCTTTCAGAGCAGATAATCTGAAGAAAGAATGCTTTTAAAGTATTCAAGTACTTGCTGTGAAATTTTATGCTCTGCCACTAACATCAAAGGCAGGATAAATCCTGCACAACCAACTACAAATCTGTTTAATCTTATTAGATGTTCTCCATCACCTAACGTGCGCAGAAGCCTGAATTTTGCTACAGATGTGCTGTTACTGGTCTTATTGCATCAGCAGTTTACCTAAGTAACAGAGTCACTTTACAGTAAATACTAATCCTTTTGGAGCATGCAACTAATAAATTTACCAGAAACCATTATCTGCTACTGGTATTGCTGACAAAGTAGTCATAGTCCTTGTAGGCCTGTTCATGGATACCTAGGTAGGGAGTGGAAAATTGTAAACAGTTCTAAAAATGGGTTGGTAAATATTTTAAATCTCTCTGGTGATGCAAAGAAGTGTTGAAGAGGCTATTAAACGCTTACGATGTGTTTGCATTACTCTTGCAAATAGACATTATTGTTTGTTCTATGTGACTTTTTGCAGTAAATATTGAGTTCTAAACTTAGAAAAAAGAGCAAGATAAATGGAGGCAAAAATTATGATTGTTTAATAATAATAAGGAATGGAAATGTTATTTAATCACTGTTTTCTTAATAATACAATTGTTAAATATTTGTCAAAAGGTGCTATATGACAGCTGTTTGTTTTCAAAGTCTTTTTCTTATCTGAAGAATTTTAATTGAGAAATACAGTTCAATTTCACGCTTTTATTCTTGTTGTAGTTCAAAGGCTCCATATTGAGCTCTCTAAATTTTTTTGAGTAAGATTGGATTGACCTGATTTCTCCTACAATTAGTTGGTATTTCCTGGTATTGGTTCTGGATGTTCTGGATTCAAGATTACAAATCTTGGACATAGCTGAATGATCTGTCACACTGAACACTGAAAATGGCCATTTTTGTTGAGTGTTGTCAGGAATGAACAATAAACAAGCACTTTTTTCTCTTTGCAGGATGTGCAGTCCATCTGTGTATGCAGGAAGGAATCAAATTAGATGGCAGATTTTTATCATAGAGAAGTTCTGGGTTTGTGTCAGTTCTTATGTGAGCTACACATAGAGACCAATGATAGGAGAGTACATTTGGGTTGTGTCAGTCAACCAGCAATCATGCATCAGTCTAAGTAAAGTCAAGTGCGTGTATAGTAGTGATGGATGGGTTGTGGGATAGATGAGGGATTCTCTTGTTCTCCCATCTTGCAGTTACTGTTTCAGGTGTGAACTAATTTGTTTTATTCTCTGTATTTGATTTCAGAAGAAATAATGCAGGTGACAGAGAGAAAGCACTACAAGTTATGCTTCAAGTCCTGCAGACATGTGATCACCCTGCTCCAGACATGTTTTGCTTATGTGGGAGGATCTACAAGGATATGTTTCTTGATTCTGACTGTAAAGATACCAATAGTCGAGATCATTCCATTGAATGGTAACAGAAAAAAAAACCACAAAAATTATCTGTTTAAAGACATTTTCATCAGGCTTTTTACTTCTGGATATGAAAAGCAGGGCTGTAATAATTAAAATATCAGTTGTTCTACTTATCTCTGATTTTCAGGGTCCTGTTTGAATAAGTGGTTTACTGAGTGGTTGATCTTTGTATATGCATTTCCTTGCCTCTCTTTATAGTCTGCTGGGAATTGAATGATGCACTTTATTTGGAGGGACATCAATTAACCTGTGTCTTTGTAGAGGAAATATACAATTAATGTGTCTCAAGGCAAAAATGAAATACATGTGAGATCATGGACTTACACATGGTCCTCTATGCAAGGATGGTTTCCATGCTGGATCCCCAGGAAATGCAATGATCTAGTATATATAAGGAAAAATAGTGATAAATTGTGTTATAAATTTTCTTAAGAAATTAATGCATGCATATGCACATAGGCTCTCACTCACAGGTATGTTTGTATAACCGTATAAATTACTTCTGATACAACAAATTTAGCAATGTGGCTTTGTAGTGTAATTGTGAAATATTCTTCCCACCACCTCTCTTTCCCGCCCCCATGCAACATGAATGGCTGATAGTGAAGGTGAAAGCTTCAGGTGGATCTCTTGATCCTGCACCAGTTAGCAGCAGGCATTCAACCTGTGTTAGTTGTCTCAGTTACCCTTAATGAACGTGAAGCTTTAAAACAAAGAGTTTGGGGCCATTGGTGCCAACTAGCCATATAATCCTTACAGTAAATCAATAGCTTAAAATACCTACCAAAACAGTGCAATATTTCAGTTCTTCTAAACAATGAGATGTGGGTTCTTGACTCTTCTCTGCAGGTATCGCAAAGGATTTGAACTCCAGCCAACTCTATATTCTGGAATTAACCTTGCAGTTTTGCTGCTTGTTGCAGGACAACAGTTTGAAAGCTCAATGGAACTGAGAAAAATAGGTAAGTATCCACACACTGTGCTACAGACAAGTGTTCTGCCTCTCTCCCTATGAAGAAAACAAAATATTTACAGTGCTGGGTTGCATAGACCAAAAGGTGGTTCAGGCTTTTTAGTGGTAGATCTTGGATGGCAGTCTAGAGCACAAGGATCTTGAAGGGACATTTTCCTTCTGGCTGCCTTGGAGCAGCTTTCTGGTAACATGGCCCATCTAAAGGGCCCCAGAGATGGGAGAAGAGCAAAGGACCAATTTCAGCACCATCTCTGAATTGCCTTTACTGCACAACAGAGATTATCCCATTGCAGAGCCAACAGGGCACAAAGACAGGAAGAGACAGTGTGGCCCAGTTTTCCTCAGGAATGCTAGGAAAGGACCCCAAAGGGTTTCTGTTGTCACTGAGTTGAGAGATCCACAAGAAGTATTGCCTGGAAGGGTCTGCCAGGACCATTACTGGTTGTCTTTCTAGAGTCAGTCGTATCTTCCATGTATGTGCTAAGTAAAACACACCACTGTACATTTACAAAGAAATCCCATGATAGAAACAGATATGCAGGACTTCCTAGGAAGATGATAGTTGAACATTCTATTTGGAATCTGTCTTGTCTGAAATGTGTATTTGGGCCTTAAAAGGTAAGAATGCAAAGGTGGCTTTAAATCATTCCCCTGACTCTACTCTGGTGTAGACTTCTGTGAACCTCTAGCCATGGATCTCTTGCAGTAAATGAAAATGAGGAGACAGATTTCTACACCTTACACTGAGAATCAAGAGGCAGATACCCCAAACAGAAATCAAAAAACATTTTTCATCACTGTGTAGCAGGAGTTCTGACTTTCTGAACTGTACTGGGGGTGTGATTTGCAGATCCTAACTCTGTGTTGTGCAATATTGTTTCCTGGGGAAAACTTGCTCCACTTCATTTTCATCAGTAATGTGTAATCAAATCTTAAATTAATCTTCTATTGGTAGACTTATCAGTAAAAAACACAAAAGAGTGTTTTACTGATAGAAAATTGTGGTTTCTAATTGAAATTTTACAGGTGTACGATTAAACAGTTTATTGGGAAGAAAAGGAAGCCTAGAAAAAATGAACAATTACTGGGATGTGGGACAGTTCTTCAGTGTGAGCATGTTGGCTAATGATGTTGGTAAAGCAGTACAAGCAGCAGAGAAGCTTTTTAAGCTGAAACCTCCAGTGTGGTATGTGGTAGAAGGCTGTAGCTCAAGTACTAAACTGTGGGGAAATACACAAATTCTAAAAATCTTGCAGTCACATGGATATCTTAACTGGATTTTTCCATCTTAGATTTTTTGCAACTCTGACTTTATACTCTGTTCTTTTATTATGAGAAGGAAGGGAGAAGGTAAGAAATCAAGTTATCCAACTTTGTCAGGTTTATATCCCATTGAAGCATGTATTTTATCAGAAAGAGTTTGGAAATTAGTAAGGATCCCTTGTGACAAGATTGGGAAACCATTGTTTTCAGAGTTTAGCTAGCTGCTGCTTCCCTCCCCCACCATCTTCTAGCCCATCATATCCTGTCTAATCCCCATGTAACTACTCATGTTAACTATACCCATTTGCAAAAAGCTATTGTTCATGAACATCCATGTGAGCTTATGACTTAAGGCTTTGTCTAAACTTGCTATTCTTTCCAGAAATTTGTAAAAATCAACACTACCATTTCCATTATGGTAGCTTTTAAAACACATTTCATTTTGGATGTCTGAGTCAGTTAAGTCGTTTTAGAATCTGGTCAAATTTTGTTTTCTCTCTGTTAACTCACTAATTCAATACATTCTAGGTACTTGAAATCATTAGTTCAGAATCTGATGTTAATTCAGCGTTTCAAGAAACTCACCATAGAACATTCTCCTAAACAAGAAAGATTGACTTTCTGGCTAGATATAATTTTTGAGGCAACGAAAGAAACAACTAATGGACTGAGATTTCCAGTAAGATGATATGTCCAAACAAGTTTTGTATGTTTTATGTTTCTGGATAGGATATTACAAGAACTGGAAGACTCTAAATACAGTACTTAAAAACTTAACTGCCTGTTATTTCATTGCATGAACCAAACTCCTGTACTCTCTTAATCTTTATGCTATGAAAAAAAATTAACCCACCACCGTAAAAGCATTCTAAGAAATACTTGTAAGTCTCCTATAACAAATTGTGATAATACTATTCTGTTCTTCATAACGCAGACTTTTCCTGCTTTGTCTTGCCCTCCTGTCTTCCTTGGTAATATTTTAGGCCTTACTTCAAAATTATCTATTATCTATATCAGAGAATCTGAAGATACTGTAGTGTATTAGTTGCTGTTTTACTAAGGAAAAATGCTCTTTCTCTTCAGGTCTTGGTGATAGAACCAACTAAAGTCTACCAGCCTGCATATGTTTCAATCAACAGTGAAGCAGATGAGAGCTCTCTGTCTTTGTGGCATGTCTCTCCCCCTGAAGTGGTAAAACTCCCAGCAGATGTCTTAAATGTACTCTGATTCATTGTGCATAAAGTAATTTGTACATGTAGATTTTGGAGCACTTTACAATAATTTAAAATTGGCAACATTTCTGTGAAGCCCAAGCCTCAGTATCTATTTTGTGCAGATACGAAAATTGACATTTTACAGAGAAAGTAAAAGGAGTGACTATGATCAGAACTCAAGTGGCTTTGATGTCATTCAGATTTAACTTATCTTGACCATGTCTCTTAGAAATGCATGGGTTATTTGGTCTGCTTATAATGTTTCTCATTAGAATTCTGTGATTTTTTTATGATGCAGCTCCAAGGTAGATTAAAAGTAAAGATATACCCCAGTATTGTGTTCAATGTTTTAGACATTTTAAACTTTTACAATTGTAATATTAGAAACTAGAAAAAATGGCAGCCTGTGATAAATAAGTGTAAAGAAATAAAATATTTGGTGTCTTTGATTATTGGATAAGGCATAGGGGATTAGGAAAGGAGTAGGCACAGTTATGGACAGTGTTGGCTCTTCACATTGAAAGACTTGAAATCTTCAATGTATTTTGCCACTTTCTTAATATTAGAACAACATAGATGGAGAGCAGACTAAAAACACAGAGAAGCAAAGTGTGGAAAAGAAGCATGTTGGAGTAGGACAAGACCACATAATTACCTGGATCTGTAAAAAATTTTCCCAGTACATTGTTCTACTTCACTCTTTCGAGTGACTGTGGAAGAAATTTTTGGTGCACATCTGACATTGCTAAATAAGATCCAGCTATTAGCTATAATTAGATTTATGGAGGGCTACAGTCCTAGACGCAGGCAGTCCTTCCTCTGTTTTGCCTGTAGTGTGTTCCCTGGGCCAAATTTGTTGGCTCAAAGCCTCTTAGGGAGATGGGTGAATTTGCCTTTCCCTTTGAGCCTAGATAAGAGTAGAACATAGTCTGCTTCATATTTAATGTGAAATATGGATGTATTGCATCAAAACATAATTTTTGATAAATTGTGCTGCACAATTTATTGTTCAAATATAATTTTGCATGAGGAAATGAAATCTTTCCTTCCACCCTGTGCAATTTATATTAATTTTTTCTCAAGTGAATAAAAGAGCAATGTATGTATATGTTCTTTACCCATGTATCAATCTGATTTCAAAATATGGGAGAAATCAAAAGAGATAAAGAGAGAGACAGATATTGGAAAAGCTTTCTTTTGCTTACCATGCTGTGACTTTGTTTTCAATATTAAGTCAAGGTTAAACTGTGGTTGATTGTATCTCTTTGCTCTTTACAGAAACAAATTCATGAATGGAATTTTACCAATTCTTCCATTAGGGGAATAAGGTTGGTATGTCAGAAAACAGTTCCGTGTCTTTTTGTGTACGTTTTATATTTCCCTTAAGTGGGAAATCTGGATTCTACCTTAAATCTCTCTCTTTCAAATGCCTGTCATAAAAGCTTGTTCTGTCCAAGCTGCCTTGAAGTGCCACAGAACAGTTTGCCTTTCCATGCATGGGCAGAGCTGTGCATTTCTCATAGGAACACTGATCTGAGAAGGGTGTGTGAGTGTCTGTGTTATCTGGTAGACTTCCTTGTTTTCAATTATGTAACTGATTTTTGTATATTTTTCTAAATGGTTCCGTGAAGTTATTGCCACCTCTGCATTTAAACATATGGAGGGCAGAAGGAAAGAAGAGCCCTTAGCTCTTCTTGGTTCCTTCCGTAAGTGAAAGAAGAGTTTATCTTTTTTCCTTTTCTTAAAGGAAACCATGGTATCTATTTTCTGTTTGGAATTCAGAAATGCTTATGTTATGGCTTTATTTAAAAACCTGCTAGCTAAGACTTGGATTATTAGAGAAATAATATATGAGGCATAAATGTAGTTTTTGCTGAGGACCAGAAAGAGTTCTTTCTCAAGGACTAGCCTTTAAATAGTTAAGACAGTTCCATTTTATGATGCCTAGATTAGTGAAAACACTAGTCACAAGTAAATGGGTCAAGATACTAATACCAAAAAAGATCAGAATATTATATAGAAAGAATAGGATTGATCTGAGAACTGAAAGGATAGAAAATATTCACATTTGTGGTTAACAATTCCAAAGTGCATGACTGCATTTCGAAGGTAGCTTATGGATATTAAGTTGGGCTGCCAGAAAGGTGAGAGACAGAACACCAGAAGAGGAAAAAAAAACCAACAACCTATCTCCTCTCTGTCTGAATTCTGCAGGCTGCAGCTAAGAACCAGAGGAAGCCTAAGTACAGGGAACACCAGGTGGACTTTTGCCTTCTCTCTGAGCTCCTGAGTCACTGCATTGGCAGATGTGGCCTTTCAAGGGACATAAATGACAGTTGTCTGGGGCCACTTGTGTTGAGTGCATAAGCTTAAGTGCTTGACAAACCTTCTGACTCAAGTACAAGAATAAATTCAGATACCTAATGTGTTCGGTAGTTCTGAAAGGAGAGGGCTTCTAGGCTTTGATCTTGACTCAGTGCCTAAATTTTTAGGTTCCGAGTTTGTCTTCCCTGAACTTGTATAATTTGCCTAAGCAAATAAGCTCAGTGAAGAAGTATTTCTCTGAATAAATGTGAGTGATGGTTGAAAACCTAAAACTGGATTTGGACATAGATTCTACCGTAACTCCAGTGTTTTCTTCTAAAAAAAAAAAAAAGAAAAAAGCAGGTTTTGGTTTAAATGAATTTTACATGGTATTTTGGTATTTTATTCTACTACTCCAATGCAGTGTGAATTATTGAAGTCTGTGGAACTGAAAGAGCATAACTCAGCATAAAGTTTCTGTACCATATTAATTACCTTCAGTCAACACAATGCACAGAAATTAATCTTTGAGAAAGACAACTTTAATCAAAAGAAAGCAAGCAATTAATTTCATTTGCTTTGATTTTTAATAACTGCTGAGGATTACAAAGCTCAAAGAGGCAATCTTTTTCAAATTTAGTGGAATTAGATCTTTGCTTTGTGACAACTTAAAATTGCTATACTTTTGAAATTGCATTAGTTTAAAAAAAAATTTTAGTCTCAGTTAACATACACTCTATTAAAGCCCTTAAATTGTGTTAATGCTAACCAGTTCATCTTATATACCCCATACATGACAGCGTTTATAAGCAGTATTGTTACTCAGATACTGTCTTGTCTATCCAATATTTGCCCCTGGAAGAACCACCTTGCTTTGTCTCTTAGTTCTCATGTCAGATATGTGCTTACCTGACTTAGACTAGAAGTTGCTAAACCAAATGAAACTAAAGAATGGCATACTGTATTTTCACATATTTCTAAAAAGTCTTCAGGCAAAATTTGGATTTTTTGGAACATTTTCCATGTAGCCCTTAATGATGCTCCAAAAAGTTGGTCGTGTAAAATGTGGCAACTTTACTATAGTCTACTGTCATGTATTTTAACTACAGAATTGGAGCAAAATTGAAGAGTTTGTCTAAACAGATCAGGCAAGAATCTAAGAAATTTTATTAACTTAAGCCACAAAAAAACTTTAACAAGGTTACAACTTGTCATTATATATCAAAATACTGAAGTGCAAGTGTTTGGGCTAAGAGATTAATTCCTAGATTTACTTTTATATTGATACTGTGTTTTATGGCATTTCACTTCTCACTTCACTGCATTTAGATGGGATATATATGACACTGGAAAGACACAATATGCAATAAATAATCCCTCACTAAGAAAATTTGCTGCAATTCAGAGTAAATATTGGTCATCCCAAAACTTGTTTATCAGTATTAAGGCCATAAAAAGTAGACACTGAGAAGGATCTGCTACATTGTTGGTATTTCCCAGTTCAATTTTATTGTGGGAGCAATGGAAATATAAAAACCTGAAATACTTTTCAATTTTTAAAGAAAGGTTTTCTGGATAGCTAAATTAGTGTCAAAGCAATTCACTTTCCATTGAGGCATCATCAAATACCAAGGAGTCTGATGGAATTGTGTAAAAGTGGAAGTGGAGGTGAACAGCAAACCAACCTCAATACACTTCAGATAAACTAGTGTTTTACCAAAGTAAGCAGTAGCTTATTTATCAAATTGGAGATAGGATTATGGAATATATAAATAAACCGAAAACTCCTAGTTATAAGGAAAATGTATATGATTGCATACTGCTTCTCTGAGGTAATTAACTGTGAAAAAGATGTTTCTTAAATGTTCGTAATTAAAAAAAAAACCAACTTCTCCTTGCCCTGTTTCTTCTAATAGTTATAGCCAAAATAATATTTTCCTAATGTGAATTTTACAGCATTTCCAAGTTTGATGAGCGATGTTGTTTTCTCTATGTCCATGATAACTATGATGACTTTCAAATCTACTTTTCTACAGAAAACCAATGTAGTAGGTGAGTTCAGTTTGTGTGGGTGTTGCATGCCTCATCTATATCCTAAATAAAATTGATTTAGTAAAGATTGAAAACCAGTATTTTTGCTTGAGAAACAGATTGTTTATTTCTTCAGTTATTTTTTCTTTATGAAGAAGCAATGTAATCTTGGTGATGTTTAAGGTGATAAGAGCACCCATTATACTTCCTGTCTGATTCTGATTAGTTTATCTACAAGTCACTAGGTCTGAAAAAGGCTTAACTAGCTTAATCCAACTTACAAGTATTATCTTATTTTTCTTTATCTTGGCTGTGTTATGTAACGTACTACATTGTTTCAGGTTCCCTTATGTGTCTTCTCAGTTTGATTTAAATACAGCTATCTAAGTATAACAAAAAAATCTAACTTACATTGTGTTACAGATCCATGTTAGTTTACCTGTAGTGAAATATTTTCTGGTGATCTGTTGTCTGTAAAAAGTAAGCAGGCTAGCTGAATTTCAGGGTTAAATCTTTACAGACCAAATTCTGCCTTGTGGCCAGTTGCAAATACACCTGCTGAATTAGGTAGGAGGGAGTTGTTAATACACTTCATTTTTGGAGCTGAATGGTATATTCACTTCTTCTTGGAATAATTACTACCTATGTATTACATGGAATAAACTCAGGTTAAAGAAAATTACTAACTTTTCAGAGTGTATTGCATAAAAGGTAGGAAACACTAAAATTAATGTTACCTCCTCAGCCTTAATTTGGCAGTACAATTTGTGTGTCATGAAACATGGTCACATTTTTCATGCCTTATTCAGTACACTACAGGAGTCAGTTCCAGAGATGTGTCTCTGTTATTTAATGAAAGAGATGTATGACATGAAATGATTAATATTTTATAACATTTTAAAATAATTGTTAGCCATTTCGTATAGAATTTGGAAAAAAATGAGTGGCTCAGGCAGGGAACTACAGGAAAAAATGTTTAAAATATCTCTACCCTAGAGAACTAGAAATTAATTAAAACTCTATTCTTCTAACCATACTACTACTTTTATACTTCTGGCTTTCTGAATGCCTGACAAGAATCTACAATATCTGATTTTCTGAAATCTGACTAATCACACTTGCAGTCAAACATGCACTGAAAAAATTGGATCTACAAAGATTTTAGTATGCAATTAAAATAACAAGTAACTATTGGGTTCTGCTACAGCAAATAAAATAATTTTATAAATAATGAGGATTTTCAGTGTGTGTTTGATGTTCTTCATCATTTAAAATGGGATAAATATGGAGAAAGTAACAAGAGAAACCTGTGAACACGCTAGTCAGTTTAGTAGCTTGAAAGCAAAGCACAACTTGCGAAGAATCTGTTCAGTCTGCTTTCAGCAGGATATTCTTCTTTGATCTTGTGCTGTTTATTTATTTTTTTAGATTCTGTGGTTTGGTGAAAGAAATTTTGTCTGATGCAGTTGGCAGTACTTTGGAACTAGAAGGAGAAATAGATGGAGACACACTGGAGGTATGTCAAGGATAAAAGGTCTGAGAACTCTGAAACTTGTTCTCAGTCTTCCCTGAGCTTTTGTATCAGTATAGTAGAAAGATAAATAGCATTTAAACTCCCTAATTGTATACAAAATTTAAAGTCTTACAAAATCATTTGTATATGAGATTTGTATTCATGGAAGTGGTCCTGTTACTGCTCTAAACTATAAGTCCTTAATGAAGTGTGTTACTGTGTTAGTATTTCCTTGAAAACAATGTATAGGTGAGAATCAACTGTTATTAGCTGTCTCAAGTGGATAAAAAAGATAAAACATTAAATAAATGCTAGGAAAAAGCAATTTACAAAGGTACTTTAGTTTTTCTAGCTGGTACCTGATACCATTACTACTCCAGGTAATTTCATTTGACAGGCTTCTGTCCCAGAGATATTGCAGGTATTTAGGATCAGGTTAATACGCTGTACTTTTTTCTTATCACTGTAACATTCATATTAGGAATCCAGTAGCTGTAGGCTTTCTTTATAATTAGTACAGAGAGGAAAAAAAGGAAAAACAACCAACTTCGAAAGGGTTATTCACATTTTGTGTAGCCTCAGGTTGGGATAGGTGAATCCATGTCTTCATAAGACAAAGTGACTCAGCAGATGTCCACGTTTGTAGCATTAAATATGTACCCTGTGCTTCTTTTTATTTGTTTTAAAATCTGAAAAGCCCCATAGAAAGCAGGTTGTAAGTTTTATTTGTGGTCAAGCAAATGTAGTCAATCTGATTAATGAGCATGAAAACCTTCCTGTGGCTTGTTTGAGCTGGACATCTTTCTGATTGTGTCTCATTCCAGCAATTTTTTTAGGCTTATGATTCAGAGCAGCTCTTCATGGTAGTGAGCCTTTTGTAGGACTTGAGGCTTCAGGGGAGAAAAAAGAAAGCATAAAACTCTCTGCTGTACTGTTGAGTGTAGTTGCATGTAGTGGGAAAGGTAAGTTTTTTACACTGGAGTTTGTTTCTTTGGCCACAGAATTCTTTTCTCAAGTGAAAGGGACAAATGTGCACATCTTAAGCCCAGTTTAATACATACATCTGTGGTCTTGACTCATCTTCAGGGCTCTGCCTTGGTAAAGACAGGGTATCATCTGTAGCTGCAGGTTTTATATTGCATACTTATGTACTCAGCTAATAGCAGGACAGTCTCCACACAATGCAGTCTGTTCAGCTGTATAACAGTCTCAGAGGATGTGAGCTCACCATGGCTTGAGCCTTTTAAAAACTGAAATTAAAACATCACTTGACAATGCATAGCGGGAAACAATCCTGCATGAATGACACATGGAGATGTGACTACAGAAATTAATTTTAACCTTTTAGCTATATGATTCTACCTATCTTGAAGTTTTCACAATTGTCACCTTGTACTTACTGTCTTAAGTTAGGACACTAAAACAGAAATCAGGATTTCTGAAGGGGAGAATTAATTAGTTTAGTGTATAAATGAATGAAGATGCTTAATGCCTTCCTGAAGCTTGAGATCTTACATTTAAGAAGAGACAATGAGGAAAAAGCAGATTTGTATGGTCTTGATGGACTTAACTAGTACAGAGAAAGCAGTTCTTACTGTTAATAAACCAACTGTTTATATTTGGAGAAGGGGAAGAAATAACCTCATGCATAGTCGGGGGGAAGAAAATCTGATTTCAGTCAGAATCTTTATGAAACTGTTGCCACAAGGGATTGTATATTTTATGTATAAACTGCAGTCTAGTTTTACAGCTAGCAAGTATTTTGAAGGAGTGTGAATGTTGCAGTTTTTTCTGCTTTAGGGTATTCACTTCTGTATATTGCTATGAAGAAGTTCCTATCACTTTAAGAGTATCTGCTGTACCCCAAATAGGGTATCCTAGAGAACACTCTGCCCTTGCGAAGGTCAGATGTGAACACTTGTTTACTTGTAGCTAATGGCTGGATTTCACAGCCAGTGGATCACTTATTCAGACTTTCGGCAACCAACAGTGGTTTATTCAATATTTGTAGCTGTTGGAACGAGAACAGGCAAATGTAAAGTGGCATCAAGTATATACAGGTATATTAAACTGTCTACTAACTAGCACTGAACTCTAAATCCCAACCATTTTCATGTATCATGAGATCAAGACTGGAGAATATAGGTTTCTCCACGGTAATTAAAGGGTTGGCTTAGGACCAGTCTGTTGCAGATGGGGTTGCTGTCAATCCTAAACTCTGCAATGTGACTGCTGTCTTTTTTCTGCACAGTTTTATGTCATATGATAGCTGTGAATGCTGGATATGCTCCTACCAAAGAACCTGACAAGTTTTGCATATGGCGTTTTGGGTCAGTTATGCCTATCGTGAAACGAGATTATGTTGTGAACCGTGAAGTGCTGAAATGCGGTAAATGGAACTGTGCTAAAGCTGTGCTCGCTCCAGTTTAGTTCCACGGAGCAGAATATGCTGTTAGGATAAACGACAGACGGCTTTCCTTTAGCACATTCCATACAGCAGCATGAAACTTGCCATCTTTGCTGAGGTGAAGAGAGGGAGTGTCAGTGACACATGGACACTGCAGCAGCAGAGCTGCAATGTGAACTGGGAAGAGACTTCAAAGAAATAGATCCCAAGCCTGCATTCTGTATCAGAGAGTCCTATTGGACGATGCAGAAAAAATGGTCATTGACAGACAAGTCAATGGTTATGGCCGTTGGAATAATTTTGTTGTTGTTTTTTTAATAGGGAATTCACATGAAGCCACAGAGAATACCCTGCAGTTTTCTCATATGAGGCATCCTCTTGGATGTGGGAAGATACTAGGGGAGGTCTGTGTACTCCTGATAGTATCTGAGACTCTGAAACTGTCCCCTTCCTTTCTTGACTCTGCAAAAGTGCTCTTTCCATGTCCTGTACTAACTTAGTACATAACTGTGTTTAAGGCTCCCTGTAATGTCAAATGTTAGTGATAACATTTTCTGTGCTGCTTTTTTATCTTTTCTGCTTGCAGTATGAATATGATTATGATGAGAATGGTGACAGGGTAGTTCTAGGGAAAGGTACTTATGGAATAGTTTATGCTGGAAGAGACATTAGCAACCAGGTCCGAATAGCCATCAAGGAAATACCAGAAAGAGACAGCAGGTAAGACCTAGTTCATTGTTACATACACACTGTTAACAAAAATGCAGTTGATTTTTGAAAACTTGGCTTTTGTTAACATGTGTTTCTGTGTGGTTAGTTTATAAAATCCCAATGTACTGAAATTAATTATTATTTCCTCTGAGTAATCAACAGTACCTTTTTGAGAATAAAGACTTTGTATTTTGGGGGGAAAAATATGTTATATATCATAAATAGTACAGTTTAATAATCTGTATGTATATCATAAATTCTAGAAGAAGACATATTTTTGGTTTTAAGTTGCAGTTGTATCTCATTTGTATTAGTTTTGGGGAGGGTGGAAAGCATGAGAGGAGCTCTGGAGTCAAAGCCAGTACTATGTATTGATACAGAAGACACACACAGATAAATTCTTGGAGGACATGTTTCTCCACCACAGTTAATCTGAGATCTGTCTCAGTACATTTTCCTGAAATGGCAGTGAATCACACTGCATTTTGAAGGTCATGGAAAAGATTTTGGCTGAGAATTGCATTGGTATCCCTAAAATCCAGTCTGTTGTCAAACTAACATTTAAGCATAGTCTAGAACCTTCTTCTGTATGATTAAATACTCCTTGGTTTTTTGTTTGTTTTTTATTTTTAATAGGTATTCTCAACCTCTTCATGAAGAGATAGCACTGCACAAATATTTAAAGCATCGCAACATTGTCCAGTATCTTGGATCTGTTTCAGAAAATGGATACATTAAGATTTTTATGGAGCAGGTGCCAGGAGGTTTGTATCACGCTGAGTTTGGTCTGCTGAAGGAAAAGCATTTGGGACTCCAAACTTACTGAAAGTCAATAGATAAGCCCTTAATGTGTTTGTGCACTGTGTATGGCTTTTCTGTTGGGATGTTAACCGTGTAAGTAATTTTTCTAATAGAAAGAGTATATTTGAAGGGTATAGGTCCCAGTACCCTCTCCCCTTTCTGCAATAATTTTAAACCTAGAGAGAAGTCATTGAAAGTATTTGGTTTCAAATATTCACATGTTATAAAATAGTGGAGTTAGAGCTGTATAGTCCATTTAGCTCAAGTGTCTGAATGATGACTGGAGCTTTCAGTGTAAGTTTCTCTTTGAACAGTTACACTGATAGAGGAATTAAGTACTGTGTTGTAACTGCTATATACAAAGCACTGCTATTTCCAGGGTAGATTAGAGATAAAAATGAGATGTGTCCCTTGCTTGTAATTTCCAGTTTCACTCCTCCAGCCTTCTCTGCTGGAGGAAGAAGATGTGAAATCCCTCTGTAACCTCTCTAAATTATTTCCATCTCCCTTTTGATATTTACTCTTCAGTGGCAAGAATGTGTCAGAATGAGTGTTAAATTTTGTATGAATTTAATTTGCAAAATAAACACAGAAATAAGAAAAACAGAGTGGGGAAAGTTCAGATTTTCTAGGAAAGTTCCAGACACAAGCATTCAAAGTGTCATTAAATATGTCCAGGGCATTTAGGGATGTAGGGAAATTATTTAGTTTTTGAATCTTTGTGACCTTCTCACCTGAAAGCCGAGACACTTTGACTTGCATGATGCATGCAGATGTGATGAGGTTATACCAACACTTCCACTTTTTCTCCCACACTTGTTAACGGTGTCAGCTGGTGTTATTTCCTGTTCATATATCCACAGTAAGGTGTGCTGTGATTAGTTGCTAATGGCAAGTTATTACTGAACCCATTCAGATATTTTAAACTCCATAGCCAGACTTAAAAAGGAACCAGCTGTTCAGAATATGCAAGGTTCTTTGAGGAAACTTCACTTTAGAAGTCTGTTGGTGTGGATTAAAAGTTTCTTTAGCTGAACTTTTCTGGCCTTAAGTAGACCTACTGTACTTTGTTTTGTGCTGAATAAGCAAAACTGCTCTTTATTTTGTCTCATGATTAAAATATTTGTGTTATTTAAAGATTAGTTTTAATAGAATTGGGGATGTGTGGATGGCCTATCTCCAACTCTGAACATCCATTCAGAGGGGGTTTTTCAGGAGCTTTCTTTCCCATCTCTAAATATTGCCAGAAGTTAATCCCATATTTGCAAGGAAAAGGCTTGTTCTGTCTTTTCTTCTAACCTCCCTGCCTCAAGAAAACCAGCTTCTCTTTGCCCATACCTGTGGTTCATGAAGTGCAGTGTACAACATGGTACGGTGTTACTTTAAGTCCTTGCTTCATGGTAGTCACAACAGTTGTTACAGTGAAGTGAGTGGGGTGAATCCAGCTGTCATAACACTTATTTTTGTCATGGAAGTAAAACCTGACCTGGCAAGTAAGAAATAACCAGTCCAGAGCAGCAGCAAATTATTTGCTTTGGGTGATCTAGCAAGAATTTGGCCTAATTACAGGTACTGCGTTTGTGCAGAGGCTTCATCCAGACTTAACTGTTTCATGTTAATTTGGGCATTTTGCTGTCTTGATACTCTTTCTTCTTAAACTCCTGTAGGCAGCCTCTCAGCTCTCTTAAGATCTAAGTGGGGCCCAATGAAAGAACCTACAATTAAATTTTACACCAAGCAGATTCTGGAAGGCCTTAAGTATCTCCATGAGAACCAGATTGTACACAGAGATATAAAGGTAACTTCTTCTTTAGCGTGTCTTGTTTGATTTGCTTTTTATCTTATTTACTTCCATTAGTTTTGCTCTAATCCGAAGTAGAATTTTTAATAGGATTTCATGGAAGCTGAAAACAAAAGGAAAGCATAAACCAACTCCTTCTCCTGGTGCTCCTGGAATATTCCTTAGTAGCAAGGTGTATTACAAAGATAAGTGCAAACTTGAAGGAGTATTAAGATTGAGAATCTGCATTCATCTGTCTCCCCTCCCTGTTTGCTGCCTCCCTCCCTCCTTCCCTCTCTCCTCCTTCCCCCCTCGCACCCTCTCCTCCTTCCCTGTCATATCCAAACCACAGGGGGACAATGTTTTGGTGAACACCTATAGTGGCGTGGTTAAGATATCGGATTTTGGTACTTCCAAACGGCTGGCAGGAATCAATCCATGCACTGAAACATTTACAGGTAAGATTAATCTAGCAGAGTTTATAAAGGTTTTCACATTAGACTTAACATTTGAGCCAAGAGGCTCTTTGGGTTAGTGATGAAAACACTATTGGGTCTCTTGTTTTCAGGGAAGAGTAAATGGGAGTGTGATCACCATAAACATAGGCTTGATAGCTTAGCTTTCTTTACGTTTTTTTTTAATGTGACTCTTTTCCATTTTACTTTTTTGGGTAAAAGGTTTTTTTCTAAGTGTTCATTAAGTAGCAATTGATTTGTTGCAATTACATCTGACAACACTTGAATACAGCGACTTTTTCATTTAATGATCTTGACATTAAACTTACAGTAACTTACACACACTTTCTAGAAGTATGTTTAAAAGTGCAGAAAACCAAACTCAAAATTATGAATGCTTTCAGTTTTGAGGTATTAATTATAAAACCTAACCAAGTGGCTAACAACAGTAAAAAGAACAGTTTACATGAAAAATTTTAGGCTGATGTATTGCAGAAAAGCTTTCAATACAGCAATGTTGTAAAGACTTGTAATATTCAGGGAAAACAAAAATTGCTGAGCAAAAGGGGAAACTCCACATTAAAAAATGAATATATGGTCACATAGTTTCTCAGTTCTGTGATCAGTGGATGTAGGTAGCATGGTGTTTTTGCTTGTTATATGGCCTTATGCAAAGGCTGATATTACAAGCCTCTTACTTGCCTGCAGTTTAAATAAATGTTACACAGACAAAGGCATCAGTTGTGTGGAAGACAGAAGACACCAACCTTCTCTTAAGTGATAATCAAGACTTCCCTATCTGGTGGTGAGTCTGCAGTTCCTCCAGCTTTCTTACAAAGGAAGCCATGAAAATAAAATTAAGATTCTGAAGTAACTTACCTTTCTCAGGTCTTTTTACTCATTATTAGCTAAGCTTGTGAATTGGAAACTAGCCCCATATTAGATAATGATCTGAATACACAGAATCAGCATATGATGTCTGCATCAGGGTCTCATGAGACCAACATCTCATCAGGTGCAGGCATTTTAAACAAATCTATTTCCTTCAAAGCTATAAAGCCTGTAGTTAAAATCAAAATAAGTTAGGAGTTCTTTAAGGAGAAGAAAAAATTATTTGTCCTGTTTGGAATCACAAATGAAACATTTAAATGTTTTAAGAATGAAGAGCTACAAGAAGAAACCTCTTCATTTTACAAATGCAACAACAGATTGATACACATATGACAGAGAGCTGGCTAAATGCTGCCTTCTGAAGCTTTCCTTTAAGGAGGTTCACTATTTTTTTACAAATACATTATTCAATGAATAATTTTCTTATCAACCATCTTGTTTGCAACTGGATTGAAAATTCAGATATGTACAGGTGTTTCCTCTCTGGAAAAGAGTCTTTTCAGGTTTTGCCTGCAATGTTTGTCCTTGCCGTTTTTGTTAGGCTGGTTCAATGCAGTTACATTCCATGGAAAAGAGCTGCACTGCCACGTGCTGTGATGTTCTGTGCTGCTCATTTCTGCAGGATATTCTGTGAACTTCTAAGTATATAAAGGGGTTCCATAAGGTTACAGTTAAATTATGGTGGAAGACACTTTTGTAGCTATTAAAATTGGTAGTCCAAAATTTAATTTTGGCCCAGGAAGCCACTATTATGGCTGATTGCCATTAGGGTTGGAGCAGGTACTAAGGGAATATCATTATGTCTTTGCCTGTATTTTACATACTCCGTAGTGAGTTTTAGCAACTGATTGTCAGTAGAGATGATAGGTGGAGAAATGGTATCTTAAGTCACCATGCTGTAATAAAAGGAGATAACTCTTCCCTTATGCCCTTCTTCTTTGTTCTCTTGCAAATTTCCAGCCCTGTTTGTGCCTTTGACATGTAATTTGCCTGGTGAATAAATATTTAAGCTATCATTTTGGATTTAAAATCAGTAAGCAGGTAGCTATACCCCAGAGGGCCTTAAAAGGTCTCTAGCATTTTTTTTTGTTCTGTAACTCAGTACATAAACCCTAGATTTTAGGCATTATATAATAAAATCACATGGTTTGAAGAATCAGTGGTGGTTTAAACGTTATATCCCTACATTCAAGACACACAGCCTGAGGGCAAAGCCGTGGCTTTAACTTCCATTCTGCAGCAGTCACATTCAATGAATATTATACCCTTTTATCTTCACCATGTGGCCATTACTTAATAGCTCGCAGCTCTACCACAGTGTAGTTTTATTGCATTCTTAAGAAAAAAAATAATTTAAAGATGTCACAACAGAGCTGGTAGAAGTTCAGGTGGAGAAAATACTGTAGTGTTCAAAACACTCGAACATCTGGAGGTTTCTGGTGGTGGTGGTGGTGGTGGTGTGGACTCTTCCTGTAAAGACCTCATTAGCTGTGTTAGTGAGTGGTTCAATAACAGTGATACCAAATTGACCATCTTTTGTTTAATTTTTTACTGTACTGTTCTTTATCGGTATTATTACTAGTATTACACTCAGATTGTCTACAGGCAGGATCTTATTTTGTCAGTATGTGTAGCTTTAGAAATTCTAACAGGTTGGTTTGCTGTTTTGTTTGTTTTTTTTTTGTTTGGTTTTTTGTTTGTTTGTTTGGGGGTTTTGTTGGTTTTTGGGGGGGAGCGTTTTGGTTTTTTGTTGTTGTTTTTGGTTGGTTGGTTGGTTTTGTTTTTTGCTAACCTTGGATGTCAGAAATCCCAAGCACATCCAAGACACCCTGGAATTCTAGACAGATTAGGATGCATTGCCTTATTTATTGTCCTGTATTTATGAAAAGAGCTTTCTTTCAGACTGAAATTCCCTGTCACTAATGTTCTCATTATTGGGGTAGAATAAGAAAAAATGCTCTCATGAAGACTATCTGTCACTTCTCAGATTTTGTCCTCTTACATGCATAATTTTTAAAAGTTGGTGTCTGCAAACATTGTTGATCTGATTTTATTTTCTGAGCAAACTGTTGGATTACGTGGTGAATAGACTTTCAGCAGTTCGAAACCTTGTATTAGAAAGTAGGGGCAAAAAGATAGTTTATAAAAAAGATGTTAAACCCAAGTTTGTGTCTAGTTTTCACTGCTGATATGGGAAATCGAGTATTTTGGCTATACAGGTTGCATTTGACAGTTTTTGGCTTGCTGAGTGTTGTGTTAATCCTCTTTAATAAGAATGAAGACCATACACTTGACTACTCTTTTTGTCCTGAGCAGGAACCTTGCAGTACATGGCTCCAGAGATCATCGATAAAGGACCACGAGGATATGGTGCTCCGGCTGACATCTGGTCCCTGGGCTGTACCATTATTGAGATGGCAACAGGCAAACCTCCATTTCATGAACTAGGGGAGCCTCAAGCTGCAATGTTTAAAGTAAATATGGCTTCTTTGCTTTAGAGTTGATGAATTTTCAAATACAGCTTAATTTTATAATATTAATTGGCGGTAACATTGTGTTTCATGGGTTGTTTTGCACAAAGCCATAGTCTGACCTGTGTTTTTAACTCTCACTGAAAGGTCCTTCTCTTCTCCAGGCTGTATTGCTCTAGGGGGTGATCAGTTATTTTTGTGCTGGAAATAGGTCATGACTCAGAGCAGCAATCTGAAAAATGAGTGAAGACTTATGAAAACTAATATTCTCTACTGTCTTTTTTCATCTCCTGCTCTTGGTTTATGATTTCATTCTTGTAACCAGTCTCCCTAATAATGACAAACAAGTTATTTCTGCTCCTTTAAGTAATTTTTTTTAAGCTTCCTTCCCAAAGGAAAACCTTTCTTTCAAAGGCTCGGTCTCTGCAACATGTTAGGAAGATGTAGTGGAAAGGGCTAAGGGAATTCCAGGATTTCCAGTATGTACTAAAGGAGTAAAATACTCTGTATTTTACATTCCCAGGTCTTCAGATCAGCGCTACCTCCTCAGTAAGCTGTTGTCTCTAGTACTTTGTTTCTCTTACTGTATCTGTTTTCAAATGCACAAATTAACACTTGAGAATTCTTCAGATAGTTTTGATAATAAAAGTTTTTAAAAAGTTACTTGTTCTAACTCTGTAATTAACAGGAGTGGAACAGCTATGATGTGATTATGTGTCAAATAAGCAGACTACGATTTTTTTTTTCTTCCATTGGCTTGCAGTAGACCTTTAGTAAAGCACTCAAGTTTTCACTTACGCTTCAGAATTCTCATTCTTACAGTGGGGGAAATATCCTATCCATAACCCAGCAAGTTGCTTTAAATTACCAATGTTGTAATTTTTTCATGTGTCTTGTTGAAAGCCACTATGTGAGCATTAGTATCATCATTAATGGAACCATGGTGGCAAAATCAGATCTTTATCAATAGATACAGAAATCTGTCTTGCAGTTCTGCCTGACATGTAATGCCATACATCATACTAGGCCTGTGAGTTGTCCAATGCACCACAGCTAAAAGGCAAAGGAAGGGATGGTTATGGGTTTTGACGCAGTTATTTCAGTGATATGTCACCTTGGTGCTCTCAGCTTGTGACAGACCTCAAAAGAAGCTGCCTGGGTCAACATGGTTTGGCTCACTAAAGCTTTCCTGCAGGAGCCATGGAAAGAGACTTTTCTCCACATCACTGTAAATGTCAGATACAATTCTGTTGGCAGATGCCTTTTCATCTATGTACCTGGCATGTAGTTGAACTGTTCAGTGAGTTACACATCTTATTTTTCAGCACAGTTTATTGAACGCCCAGGAAGTGCTGGTTCAGTTCTGGGGGCTTGATGAGCTCTGTGCCAGTTCACGAGGTGAGCTCTGGCAGGATTGTGCTTGTCCTACCTACTGCTGAGAAGCACTTTGAGGCTAAAGAGCTGTGCTCTGAAGCCTCAGAGTTGGCATTTTTTAAAGTACATTTTTTGCCTTTTTTTCCATCAAGGATGTGTAAAAGTTTTTAGCATTCTAATTGCAGACTGTGTTAGTGGACTCTAGGCAGGCATTGGTTTTTGTTTCCTGTTTCTTGGCTCTGCTGGGACATGTTTGGAACTGCATCTTGCTAGGCACCAGAGATTACAAACTGTGTTTGCTTTTTCTGTGTAATGAAAGTAAGCAAGCTGGAAGCTGGATTTGAAGCAGGCTGGCTGGGCAAGCATATAAAAAAGACAGAAGTATAGAAAACCTAGAATATAAAAATTTTGAGGTCCCCACCTCCACAAATACACGCTCTATTGTGCATGGGGCAGATGAGAAGAGGGAAGGTCTAAGTCTCCCTGTGCAGTCACTTTAGAAAATTGCAAATGACCAAAGAGTTGGACAAAGTAGAGAAAAGAGGCTATAGTAAACCAAGAATTGGATAGTTCCTGGCTGAGTGTGCACTGTGTGGCATTTATTCTGTGAGCATGGAATGTGTGCATCTATGTCTGTGTGAAAAGAGAGCAGACAAATGACATTCAGTGGAGACAAAGTACACTAATGGTTGCTGCAGAATTTGCGGGTGATTGTGGCAAAACTTACTCCCCTTGAGCAACAGAGATTAAGGATCAGAGACAAGCTTTCAAACTTCCTGACCCTGGTTTGGAACTTTCTTAGATTTTTGTTTAGTGCATAAGGGTGAAACCTGGCACCAGAGTGCTGCCAGTTTGTGACACTGAGTCTTGAATGTGCTTAGAGTCATGGTTTGGAAGGCTATAAAGCATTATTAGCATTTTATTACTGCACTGTCATTCAAACAGGAGTAGGACTGCTCAGCATTTTTTGCTTCAGCCTGCATTGAAGCTGAACCAGTATTGTGAGTGCCTAATGGTGCCAGAGTGTGTTGATGCAGCTCTGTAATCAGATTATTTGAAAGCAGCTGGCACTTGTTTGACTTCTGGGCTTCTGTCTTCCTTGTGGACACTACCTTTGTGCTTGTTCTCCAGGATGTGTTTTGTGTAAAGATGCTGAGACTACAAGCCATAATCTCTCCAGACGTGTGCATACAGTGCACACAGCTTATACAGCTCTGCAAGCAGTTCTGCCAGATTGACATTAGAGAATAAGAAGGCAGTGAGGAGCTGGAAAAATCACTGGGGAGCAATCTGTAGAAGCACATTTTTCATTACTTAAAGACAGAGTCTTAAAAGAGACTCTTTTAAGTAACCGTTTAAAAGAGCCATTACTTAAAGAATGGTTTAACAAGGATCTTGTTAAGCCGTTGGACATCATGTGATTTTCAATTAAATTACACTGAAAGGCAAGGGAAGACATCTGGCCCTAGAGTGGGGGTGGTGACAAGGTCTGGCAAGGTCATTGTGTGTATTTGTGCAAGGAAATTTGGCAGTGGCAGGAGCAGAACAGGTGCAGCTCCAGCCTGTCAGTGCTAGAGGAGGAAATTATTCCTGTTCTTGGGCACAAATGTGCTGGAGGAGGCAGCAAGTGAGAGGCACAGTACAGAGCAGGAGTGATGGGAAACCTGTGCAATAGCTGGAGGGATTTGCGGCTGGCAAGAGAAGGAGTATTTGAAGCACTTGGTGTTGATAATGCCCAGATCCCAAGATTGCCTGAAAGCAGATGATTAGATACATCCATACCTTGACATTTGTGCAACATCACAGGGATATTCACATCATGTTTGCAATGAAATAAAACAGGATTAGAACCTTGTTGTCACTTCCCTACTTTATGTGGATACCTTGATCACTCCTTTTCCACAAGAGTCAGGAGAAGAGTGAGCGATCGTATTGTAAGAGTTTTGGCCCGTGTCCCCTTGCAGTTGTTTCATAAAAATAATTAGTACTTGTGTTTTACTTGCAGGTTGGGATGTTTAAGATTCATCCTGAAATTCCAGAATCAGTGTCTGCTGAAACAAAGGCCTTTATTTTGCTGTGTTTTGAACCTGATCCTAGTAAACGTGTTACAGCATCTGGTTTGCTCAGAGATTCTTTCCTGAAGCAAGTAAACAAGGGCAAGAAAAGCAAAATTGCATTCAAGACTTCAGGTAAGGAATTCTCAGCCAAATCCAAGTCAACATCGTCATTAAGTGTTATATAAAAGATTGGAATCATTACACACTTTCTTTTGCAAAGGACATTTCTTGTGCCAGGAAAACAGCAGGAACTCGGCTGTTGAAAATGTCTGTGATTTCTAATTACACATATTTAAATTTAATAATTCCCAGAAAATAGTGTCTTGTTTATTTTGTATTTTGCTTGCTGAAACCTCCCAAAGCCATTTTTCCTCTCCCCAGAAATAAATGCCTCATTTGTAGTAAATTAAACTTAGAAAAGTGACATTTGATGAAGATTTGCCAAAGCAGTTTTGCATTTTAGATTCACAATTATATAGACTTCAGAGATCTGAGTTTCACAGAGTAGGTGTTTGACACCTGAAAATGTGGGTCTAGTAGGTGTTTGGGTCAGCATTTTCAAACTTGATACATAATATGGATATTTGGCACAAAGGTGCTGACGTAACTGTCAAGTGGCTTGTTTTGTTTTATCTGTATAGCATGTTTCTTCTTCCCTTCCCCCTAAATATGTCAGCCACTTGCTCAGTGATAAGATAATGAACCCTAATATAGACCTGCCAGATAAATCATACGAAGGAACTGTCTGTTTTGAAACAGGGAAAGCCATTGGTCTTGCTGCTTCTTTTCCCTGTCTGCACACACACATGCACTCTCAATGCAAATTGAAGTGTTTCATTTTTGAGCTTTTCCTCCCTCCTTCCTAACTCTTGAAAGAATGGAATTCTAAGGGTAAAAGCTAGCAAGGAATTTATACCATCTAGCTGAACTGGTTTCATTAAGGAAATGGGCATCACCCGTTCTCCTGAGGACACTGAGAACTCCAGCCCCTGCAGTTTCAGTGGAATGACAGGAGAGCTCCTACTGCCCAGCCAGGGCAGTGGCATTCAGGAGCTGTTGGCAGGCTGTAGCTCTCTGCCCGACTGCAGTCATCTTCTCTTGTGGCCTTTCAGCTCTTTCTTGAGGATGTCTTCCTGGAAACATTAATGCCATTAGAAAGTGTGGAGCTTGCTTTGTTAGCAGCCTCGGGAACAAGAGGCTTTGTCAGATTCCAGGGGAGGTGCACCCCTCCTTCCTCCTGCCTTCCTCCTTTCTTCTCTTCTCTTCTCTTCTCTTCTCTTCTCTTCTCTTCTCTTCTCTTCTCTTCTCTTCTCTTCTCTTCTCTTCTCTTCTCTTCTCGCACTCATTGATGAGGCTCTGGAGTTCACCATCTTCCTCTATTGTTTCCCTCACCTCAAATTTCTTCAGCTTTGTCCCCATCTTTCCATCCCATCCCTATCCCTTTTTTCTTTCCAATAATAAAGGCAGCCCAGAGCAAATCTCAACCCTTACTCTTGGGACAGCAGCTCTCATTTTACTGTCCTACTGAGATGCCTTGCACCAGGTTTCACAAGGTGGCATATATTGTTTCATTTCTGTGACTGTTTAACCTCAGCCATTTGAACATTGGTCATGTGCCATGGAGTCAGACCTTTCCGAACAACTTTTAACTTCTGTCTTTTTTCCTCCCTCACCTCCGTAGAATTTGTAGGGACAAGCATCAAAAACTTTTGTCATTTTTTAGCTCCACAGGTATGTGCACCCTGGGTTGACAGAACTTCTTTACCTTTCCTGCCACGCAGCTCCAAACTCGCAATCAGGATTACAGTAGCAAACTCTAGACATCTGGGGTTTTTTTTGTTTGTTTGTTTGTATTTTATTTTATTTTGGTTTATTTTATTTTAATTTTTATTTTATTTTATTTTATTTTAAAATTTTTTAAAAAATTTTAAAATATTTAGAAAATTTTTTCTTACTTTCAAAATGAATTGGAAAGGGACAAGAGATTTCCTTCAGGCCAGTGCTGAGAGAGTCCTTGCTGAGGGCAGGGGTACATGTAACGCAGGTACCTCGGGTGTGGAGAGGGCAGTTTAACGCCCATTAACACAGGCAGAGGTGAGAAGGGCTGGTAGTGGAGTGCTCTGCAGAGAGAGATGGCTGTGGTGGAGCAGCAGATGAACCTGCTGGTTCGATTCAGGCTCTTTAAACTGCTCTCATCCATTTGTGCCACCAGCCCCAAGGTGGACTCTGTGTGAGTGTGTATGTGTGAGAGAAGGTAGCAAAATGGCATTTCCTATGAGGATCTGTGCCGTCTTTGGGCTTAGTAGTTAACTTTTATTGCTTATACATGCAGTGATTTTGTGTTGTGTTACTCCTTTTTATCAACAAGGTTGCTTCTCCCTCGGCCATTTTGCAGAATGAGGCCTTGATATCACTGAAGATGATCACAGCTGTTTAAAGCATGTTGCCCTTTTTGGTCTAGTTCTGTCACACATTTTACAATGTCTGTTCTAGATTATAATCGTAATGCATCCCTCCCACTGCCAATCCATGGGGAGCAGGCTGTCAGTAGCAGCAGTGAGCATGGCTCTGTTTCACCAGACTCTGATGTACAGCATGACGTGTTTTTTGAAAGGCCAAAGAGATCCATTTCAGAGATTCAGACAAAGCATCCCATTTCCCATTTACTAAGGTAAAATATTTGCTTCTTCCTTGACACACTTGAGGGATTATGTGGATTTAATTTACATATTATCTGAGGGCAATTTTTTCACATAATGTTTAGGTAAGCAGGTGTGTTAATCAGTGAGTTGCATAGACAGGTATCCAGTTAATGTGAATATTGCCTATATTTAATAATGAACAATGATTCTTCTCCTTTAAGGTTTCCATGTACTCTTGCACTTTTTCTCCTCCAATGAATAAATGTCAGTGGTCTTACTGACTGAGTGGATATGGATTCAGGAGTTAAGTGAAGAGCTGAACCTTCCATGTACCCATGAAAAAATGGGGGAAAGGGGAAGCAGAAATACAGTTCTGCTTCTCCCAAAGTACAAAGCTATACTTTCAAATGAGTATGTTACAGTGTGGGTCCAGAAAAAAAATGAGTAGTTTCAGCTTTCCTCCCCAAAACTGACTTGACATTAATGCCAGCTTCTTAGCAGGGGGAAATCAGCCACGTGGGTTTTGAGCCAGTGGAGGATCCGAGCCATCCTCTGTCCCAGAATTAGCATTTAGCAGTCTGATCAATCTACTGCTGTAGTTTGAACTGAGTTTCTAACCCTAGAAGCATCCTTGCTGCCTTCTGGTAGCACTGGTGCCTTGCTAATGCTGGGGTCTCTGTTGTGCCTGTGCTGCGTGGCTGACACAGCATCCCTGATGAGGGCTCGGCCTCGGAGGACAGGAGCGCCTCGCCCTCTGTGGAAGATAAGGACTCCGGGCTGTTCCTGCTGCGCAAGGACAGCGAGCGCCGAGCAATTCTGTACAAAATCCTTAAGGAAGAACAGGATAAAGTTGCTTCCAATTTGCAGGAGTGTATTGCACAGGTAATTTCTTTTCAGCTCTCGTTTTCCCATGTCAAAAGGAAAATAATAAGCCAAGTAGTAGTATTCCTTTTCTGAAAATGAATAAATGAAGGCGCTTGGATTGTTCCTTCTGAATGTCTTTAATCTCTCGGACCTATAACTGTGTGGGCTGTTTGCTGTTGTCTGAATGGGCAGCAAACACCACCTTTTGGCTGTTAATGGGCTCTTGGTTTATATGAGGGAGAGGTTTGGGCATTTAATGTGGGATGAGGTTGGTGGGTTGGGTGGTTTTGATGTTGTCTTTTCTTTAGGCTTTTAAGGACATGGAGCGAGAACACCACATAGTAATAGGTATGTTCTGCTTTAAAGGTAGAGAACTGATTAACGCTTTTATTAAAACATTTGGTAACTAGGTGCCAAGATCACAGTACATGAATCTTAAAAAGCTAAGGTAGATTTTCTGAATGAAGAGTGGGAAGGCTTAGTGACTGCAAAGAGGAGCAAGAAAAACATCATAGATTGGTTAATGCCCAGCCAAACATTGCCACATACCTGTAACAGCATTTTCCGCCTAATGTCTGCTTGTGATGTGCCTCTCCCATCATTTATTCTTACTAAAGCTATGGTTTTTCACCTGGACTTCACTCCCATAAAGGGGAGCCTGCTGACTCCTGGTATGGTGTCCCCAGCCGGCTGTTGACACTTGTGGCTCAGCTGTCAGGTCCTGCTGCTCCGTGGGCAGCTCTGCACAACCCAGGGTTTGCTGGTCCCCGTGCTCCCTTCCCTGGCAAACTGCACCACCGGCGCTCCTGTAGGGCTCTACAGAGCACAAACTCAGGCTGGGGGAACAACTGGGGTACATTTCTGCTCTGAGCTTAAACTGCAAATCAGCTGGTAGCCCTGCAATTAAAATTCAGTCAGAAATAATCAGGGCTTCAAATATTTTCCACAATAAAGGATTATTTAGTAGCAGCAAGTCCTGGTTCACTCTCCAGCTGTTTTGTAGCTATGCTGTAATAGTCTCTTTTCCATAATTTATGTAATACTCCCTTCACCTTTTAATTACACAGGTTGTTCTTACAGACATTTGGATGGCTTTAGCTGTGGGGGTTATGGACTGCAAATCCTAGAATGAACACTGGTGAATCATTGTGCCATTTTAGACCTTTTTTTGACTTGGGATAAATGCATATATAACCTCTTTTTTTCCCTAAGGAAATGAAATGTCTGCATGATTAGACATAAGTCCAGATCCAGTTTATTGAAAGGCATCTAAAAAAACTGGGTCTCTTAGCGACTCATTTTACTGTTTTTATGGAGGAGAGCTGCCCTCTGCAGGAACTGTGTAGATATAATCTTCACAATCATACATTGTGGGAATGTGTAGATACAATCTGGAACCTCTTCCCTTTGTGACAGCCACAGTAGCAATAGATGTACGGGTTTATTGTTTTGAAAACAGAAATCACTCTTCCTTTTTTCTTTTTTTAAAGAAAATAGAAAAACTAGAGACTTTGCAGAGCAAAATTGTGTGATTCTGTGCATCCTTGTGAAATATACATACACAAAGCTATGTAACCCTAAGAATATTAATGCTGCTAAATAGATGTTTAATGACTCTGGGGTTTATTTGATATACATTCATTATCTTTTCTGCAGAGCTCTGAAGAGCTACAACTTTCAGTGGACCACATCAAGCAGATTATTGGGATTTTAAGGGACTTCATACACTCTCCTGAGCAGAGAGTGATGGCTTCTACTATATCCAAGTTGAAAATGGACTTGGACTTTGACAGCACTTCCATCAATCAGATTCATTTGGTGCTGTTTGGATTCCAGGATGCGGTGAGTTCCTTTCCCAGTGCAGGGGCAGAGGAATTCTTCAAAGCATCACAGAATGGTTTAGGCTGGAAGAGACTTTAAAGATCATCTATTTCCAACCCCCCTGCCATGGGCAGGGACACCTTCCACTACATCAGGTTGCTCCTGGACAGAGCTCAGCCTAGGGATTTGCAGCTCCCACACTGTTCCTCACTCCTCTCCCTCCTTGTACTGTAGATGGGTTTGAATGTCACAGTCTGGTTTGAAATGGTTTGAAAGCTGTAGCCTAGAACTGTCAAATCTGTTGTTTTGACTTTGAAAGGTGGGAGGGTTTTAGTGCTGCATGCAGTTTTACCTTATAAAGCTAACTATGACTATTGGAAAAACACGATTCTCCTTCCTAAGGTGTGAGCAAATGGTGTTTGCTGCTACTTTTACAGGTGAACAAAGTATTAAGGAATCACTTAATAAGACCCCATTGGATGTTTGCAATGGATAACATCATCCGCCGTGCAGTCCAAGCAGCAGTCACTATTCTTATTCCAGGTAAATCAAAGCAGCTGAAAATAATCCTCTTTTAAAAAAAATGTTTCTCACATATCAAAGAGCTGTAGCAAATGGAACCATTCAGCTGTTTAATCTGTCAGTATGCCATTAACTGCACCCCATGTACCACTCATCAAAGGCACAGGGTCAGAGTGTTGCAGAGAAAGAAGTGTGTTGATCTGGAGGATTAATGCTGTACTTGCAGTACAAAAGCACATAATGAGGAGATAACCAGTGTTCTGCACCCCCAGTGTGGTCCAACCATGACAAAAAAAGGCAAATTAAATTCAGTCCATCCAAGCTGAAGATTTTCCAGTAAGAAAGAAAATTATTCTGTACATATTAATGACATCCAGGGTGGGTAACACTGCACAGGTCTGGTTATGTGTTCTGCAAAATTATTAACGAGCTGTGGAACAGATGCGTAGAAGGAAGTGCATTAATATGAGGAAGAGGATGATTCTGGCTCACAGATGGACAATAGAGAAAATCACTAGGAGGAGGAGGAGGATGATAAATGTCTAAGAACTGTCTAGGAATGAGTTAAGTTGGAAATATGCAAGTAATTGTGTAACTCTTTGAAATGCTGAGCACCCCTTCCAGTGTAGGAACGTTCTGAGAGACTTAGTGACAGTGAGCCCTTTCAGTCCAAAGTTGCCATGGCTTTTAAAGCCAAATCGGCCAAATTTTTTAGAGCTTTGGTTTATACAAGAGAAATGGCAACTGTTCTTTGGTAATAGGGGTGGTCACCTGCAGCAGGTTTTGAGAACCGGGGCTAGAAATGCTACCTGGAGAAGATGAATTCTTTGTACACTCTTTGGTCCAGGGCATTACTCATCCCATGATTTTTGTCCCCACTACAACTATGACCTACAGCTCTTACTCTGCTGTTACACTGCTCATTCTAGAACCAATGCCAGAGAATCTGTGCTTCAGCTCACACAAGGCTTCACTACCCCCCTGCTCAGTATTGCAATAAAGCACATTGTGCAAACAGCCTCCCCCACCCACAGTAATGAAGAACAAACTGCACAACCTCTGAAGACAGAATTATCCAAAAAATCTTGTTCTTCCCCCTTTCCTTCTACCAGAGCTTCACACTCACTTTGAGCCAGCATCAGAAACTGAAGGTGGGGACAAGGACGCTGATGAAGTGGAGGAGAGTTTCCAGCCCTCTGAACAAAATGGGGTTGAGGATGCTGCTGTCACATCAGGGGTCAGCACCCTCAGTTCTGTGGTGTCACACGAGGCTCAGCAGCAGCTCAGCCAGGAGCTGGGCAGACTTAAACACGACACCTTGAGGTAACCCTCCTGTAAACACTCTGGATCTATGTTCAGGCAGTCTTTGAAAAGCTCTCAGACCTTGCTTTCTGCACTGATGGGTACATACTGAGCCATAGTACTGCTCACCTATTGCCTTGTGATAAAGTCTTCCAGGAGCACAGATGGATTTGGAATACACCGGTATGACAACTGAACATCCTTCAGTACAGCTTTTGCTTGTGTAATTAATCTTTTAATTGCAGAATGTCACATTGGATTTCTACTGTAAACTAATTAGGTTTGTGCAACTGTGCCAGTTTCCTTCCTACTCCTTGGATACCCCCTGCCTCGGCGTCAGTGCCTCAAAGCTGTTCCTGCAAGGAAAGGCCAGAGCAGCTCTGTCCTGGCCCACAGGACAGGCTGGCCTCTAATGAGCACCAGCAGAGCTCTGCAGAGCCCTGCTGTTTCTCATGGGTTACAGGTGTAGGCTGCTGCCAGGGTGCTAACAGCTGAAGTTCCTGTTCTTCTTTATGGATGTGATGTAAATCCATGATTAGAAAGTCCCTGGTAAAACACCAGTGTTACATTGCTGAGTAGTGAATTATAGTATGAAGACAGCAGATCTGCCTAGGGAGGCTGCAAAACAGTAGGAACAGAATTTATGAGCTATTTACTAAATTCTGCAGGTGAAAGCCTTCAAGTGGCACCCCTGAGTCTCAGACAACCAAAATGAAATCTCTAAGCCATTAGACATGTTACTTATGACAGTACCTCACAAATACCTCTGGTCCTGTGGTACCCACTAAAAATCCTAATATTTTTTTCAGTTAGATTTATTCTCAGTGTGGTTGTGTTTATCTCTCTTACATGCTACAAGGCTTTTGGAAAACCTCATTCAGAAGGAGAAAGAATATCAGACCCTCTTACGACAATCTTTGGAGCAGAGGACTCAGGAGTTACACTTGCTTCAATTAAAACTTAAACCTAAAGGTATGAGGAGATATTGCAGTTACACAAAAACATATGGGATATTGTGTTAATTGAAAGGATGCAAAACCATGTAGCTTAAGCTTCAGTTACCTGAAGCCTAGTTTTGAGGTGTATTAACCATTGTTTGTTTTCTGTTAAAGACTCCCAATGGTCTGCAGCAACTTTTAGAGAGAATGCAGACCCTGAGCTCATGAACTGGTTGAAACAACAAGGAGCAGACTTGGATACCATTAAGAGGGTAAAAAAAAATCGTATTTTATAAACCATCATTTTAGTCATCATTAGCGGTTTGGTTTCGAAGAAGGAATATTTATTTATGAATAAATTTGCCTTTTAGTTTGCTGAAGAAGATTATACACTAAATGCTGTCCTTAATGATATCACCAAAGATGACTTGTGGTATCTGCAGCTGCGGTAAGAAAGTGCTTGTTAGTTCATTGTTAAGAGCTTAATTAACATATTTTGTTAAAAACCTTTTAAAGTTTGGTCATTCAAATAGGTCAGTGATAGTTCGGAGGTAACTGCTGTCAGTTTCATCTCAGATCTTCTGAGAAAGGTTTTCACATCTTAACTGACACAACTGCATCAAGGATGCTTCAAGCCACCTGTTTTGCATTTATCAAGGTTGGGACCTATTTGTGCACCCTTCACAATGATGTAATCACAGGAAAAACAGGCATAAAGAACTTGTTTTTCCTACCCATTGATTCGAGTCCTTTTATCATCACCCTGTTAACTCCTGGCTGACCTGGAAGAAGTTTTAGCTATAACCATAGAATAGTGTAGTTTGCTATGTAGTGTCGTAACTGGTCTATCCTTGTGATTTCTAGGTTTTACTTCTTGTTCACTTCAAAGCAATGGAGACAAGGGAGTCTTCTCTAACTGTTCTCCACTTCCCTTCATGCAGGGGTGGTCTTCGTTGCAGAATCTGGAATGCAATCTTGAACCACCGACAAACCTCTGGCAAGACCTCAGCACAGGTCAATGCTTTGGAAGAACACGAAATGGGAATAAGCAAATGAAATACATTCCCAGCACTTTAATTATTAGATGTATATATTTGTATGTACAGTGGCCTTGCAGGTTTTGCACAATTATGTAGCTTGTTTGACCATCAGTGTAATGCAACAGCTTTTAAGTCGGTATCAATGCATTTAAATTATTTATGACAAGACTAATGCCTATCAATGTAATACAAAACATTAGCTGAGAAAAAACCAACCTGAATTGGCTTCAGCATTGTGAAAACTGTCAACTTAAAATGTGTTACAGTTCTACTGGCTGATGGTTTGAGCAGGGAGGGGATATGCTAGAGCATGTCACCTCACTGTAGATGGATTTATACAGCTTTTTATATTAAAGCTACTCTCACTGAACTACTGAGAAAAGCCTGGTGTGATGTTTTCAAATAGTGATTTTTCTGCAGCAAAACCAGAGCATATAAATGGCATTGTTGGTGGGTTTTCTGGACAAGAGTTCATGAAGAAACAAAGCAATCAGACCATTAGATAAAGGCTGGTAATGTTTAATTTTTCTTTTTCTTTTTACACTGTACGTAACACATACAGCAATCCAAAGACAGTCAGTAAAGCAAATATATAGCACTTTAAATAAACCACTTTCTCTTAACTTAGCTTGTTCTGAAACAGCATTCACAGCATGTTGAAGAAATTCCATACTCTGATGGATTTCCTTACACATTTCCTCTTTTGAAAGAGCTTTTAAATAAGCTTAAGATTTGTTTATTATAGTTCCTGTAAATGCATTCACTTAATCTTATGAATAAGTTACACCAATAAAAAGGCCTTTAGCCGACAGACTTGTACTTTATCCACTGGTTTGGGCCACGCACTTCAAAGGGTGGCTCATTGAAGTAGATGTGGTAACCCAGTTCTTCCAAAGGAGGCTCTGGGTCAGTGGTAGCAAACTGAGCAGCTTCCTCGATCTCCTTCCTTACTGCCACATCAATTTCCTAAACCAGAAATGGATGTTTTAGAAGACAGCTCAGAAAAAGCATCATAGTTTTGAATTTAAATGCTATGATTAAGTATCAGTTAGAATTAGTGAACACTAATTAGAAATATAAAATTAAAAACCTATTAAAACTCCCTCCATACTAAACTGCAGCATTTTGGGTAGTACCAGTACTCCTTACTGACAGAGGAACATAACCCCAGTGAGCCTCTACATTTTCTATTCTATGAAATACCGCATCAGTTCCACTATTTTTTATTTTTTAAACAGAGTTGACTCATCACAACATTTGCTTAGAGGCTTCCTGACTCCTTCACTAGGATTCTTCACTATTGGTAACTTCCCTTTCCAAGACTCACCCCTTTCTTGGGGAGTCAAGAAAGTCCAGGTAATTTTGATTTCTACCTGTTAGCAAATGACACCCACAGCCTTACTCAGCACCCAAAAGCAAAAGGCCTTTCCAGCAGAACACAACAGCTGGTCTCCAACAAAATTTCACCTTCACCTCTAAGAATGATGTTAAAGCAAACTTTAAAGGACTTCAAAGCAGGAGCACTGCACAGTGCCCCATGATGTGCTTTCCAGAGGTCATCAGTGTATGAGTGCTCAAATGCTTTCTTACAGGGCAACTAAAACCATACCTTCAGCTCTTCAACACTAGCAAGGTTGCTGTTGACCATTCTGTCCTTCAACAAAGTAATGGGATCACTTTTGCTTCTCACTTCCTGAATTTCTTCTCTAGTGCGATAGCTAGGAGCAAGACAGGCAAAGACATCAACCCTGGAGCAGAGGTGAGGTTCTGGACACAGCTCACTTACAGAAAATGTGTGACCAAAGAGTTGTCAGGGATGCAATGAAAACACAAAAAATGCATCACTTGAAGAATGGCACAGCATCAACCAAAACTCTCCGTAGATCTGTAAATGCCAACTTGAGCAGAAGTAGCTGCAGATTCAAGGGAAAGGAGAGCAAAACCAGCCTCAGACAGTTACTCTGAGGGGCCGTATTTCCTCCTTCCCCTCCCTGCCTAGAGAGGGGGCTACAGGACACGCACATGCTTCCAATTCATTGCAAGTTTCCAGTGAAAAGCTGAAATACATCTCTACTTCATGCAGACAAATTCACCTTTGTCCGGTGAAGCAATGCCCGAGTCTCTCTGGCACCTGGATGTTTCTATTTTTAGGAAGCGTTCTATTTGTCTGGACAATCCAAGCTGCTCCTATAATTTTACCTTACAGGACTTTAATCCTCTTTCAAAAACCCCAGAAAAGAATACTGCTTTTCAGCCAAAGCTTTGTTAGGACAAACCATAAGGTCATACTGAAAGGGGAATTCACTAATAGAGAGCACAGAAGTTTAGCTGACTTGTGCTTGTTCTAAACCCACCCACATCTTTTAATTTTGCAAGTAAAACCAGTGTGTTACGTGGCTACAGATTATCAGCTGAGCATGAGTGATCAGGCTGTTCATAGCAAATTCACTGTAACCTTTAAATGCATCTGACAGCTGATTCAAACACTGAATTTCACAGTTTAATCTCTTAGAATTTGACCATCAATACTTACTTCTTTTCAGTGAAAGAAGAAAGAAGATAGAATGTGACAGTACCTTATTCCAGGGTCACTCATACTGTGGCCATGGTAACGATATGTCTGTAACTCCATCACAAGAGGACCCTTAAAATGAGAAACAGTACAGAGGGTGTTACCACCATGAGTGACCACACTTGTTATAGCACCAAGTATTTGCTAAAGATGAATTGCACCAGTGAACAATTATTTTAATTTACTGGTTTTTTTCTGTTTAATTTATATAACAGTAGCACATACAATTTCATTCAGTAAAATGAAACCTAATCCTTTTCAAATGAAAGCATGTGCTGATACTGTAAGCATTTATTATCATGTTCTTATTGAGCAGCATTAAACATTTTCCTCCCTTCCAATGTCATTCCACCCTTATTCAGAATATTTCAAATTACCTGTTGTTTCTCACAGAACCTTCAAAAACCTTCAAGTATTAAAAATCTTCAAAACCAGTGTTACCATATTTGGGTGACAGATACTAACACTGACTCACCAAACTTTTACTTCACTTTCCATTTCTTGTAAATAGAGAATGATTATTAGTTTCCTTGATGCTTCCCCTAACTAATCACAAAGAACACAACTGCCTGACAGTCATAACACCTTTCACAACAGAATGTAACTGTGGAAGAAATGGGGAAAAAATGACAGTCTAACTAATACAATATATTAAGTGTTTGGTTAATACAAATTGAGTAAGTACTTATGCAGCAATAGCTTGTAACCATGGTGAAGGAATAGCTTCACCATGGTGAAGGAATGCCAGTTACAGACTTACTTTTCCAGCTCGACAGTACTCAGCTGCAAACTTTGTTGCTTCTCGGACACAGAGAATATCCATGCCATCCACCTGGTAATGAGAAACTGCACATTAAGGCAAAAAAATGCCAGCCCCCGAACTTCCAATCTCAGTATTTTCACAAGTAGAACAGGAATTCAGCTTCAAGTATATATATGTAGAAATAAAAGAAATACATATGTATGCATTGTGTAGGTGTGTGCACACATATTCCCCTTCAAAAAAAAGCTGTACTCACCCTGAGCCCTGGAATGAAGAATCCTCTTTTGTAGTAGTCAGTGCTGGCTGAAGCTCTTTCAACTGATGTTCCCATTCCATACCGATTGTTCTCACAGATAAAAACACAAGGCAACTTCCATAAGGCAGCCATGTTGTACGTTTCAAATATCTGGCCCTAAAAGAAAAAGAGTAAGGGTACATCTCATCAGGCTGCTCAGCCTTCAAGCATTAGGCTCTACTGAAAATCCTTCAGTTGCAGAGGTCTAAAAATTTTAAAAGTGATCTGAAACCAGCCATTTGCTACAGCTCAGAAAGAATAAAAGAGAAGCTACACTATATAAGGTAACTTGCATCTCAACTAGTAGTTTATAGAACTTAATTTTTAAGCCTGAATCAGTATCTGTGTTAGGGTAGCACAAAACCTGCAATGTTAACTCAGGTATTTCAGCAACAGTCATTAAAAAAACCTGACAATTAATTAACCTGGCAGGATGCTGCCTACAGCGAAGTAAAGTTTTAAAGTTTGACTGCAGTGACTGCATCAGCTCTACTGCTCTGAGTCAAATTCAGGGAAAACCATGAACTGAGAAAAGTAGGACTCTGGAAGCTTTGAAAGTGGGGATCTATCAATGGTACACTAAACCACCAACTGCTTATCTGCCTTCAGGTCTTAGCTGATAACATGAAGAGACTGCCTGGAATGACAACAGCATGTGGCCCTGCAAGAATGCCTCTTCACTGCCACCATTCAGAGCTGTCCTTACAGCACAGACACTTTGGGGTGTCACATTTAGGTGAGCTGTGCATGAAAGAGGGTAAAGAGTAATTGGAACCCCTCCTCCCAAGAGTCATGCAATGTTCATGTTGTTATCCATTAGCCTCACTTATTCCCTGAGTATCCAGAGTGTTCCAGAAGGGAAGGAGCCAAAAAGCTTTCCCTCCACCACAGTGACAATGGCCAAGCTCAAAATGGGGGTGGGGAGGGACACAGGTCCAAAATATGATTAAAAACTGCAAGCATATGCTGCATTCCTGATACGTAAAGAGCACCTCACAATTAACTTCTTAGCTGTTCATCTGAATCACCCCTCTGAGGACTACACAGTTCTTGGAACACATCCCCACGCAAACACCTAAGACAACTCAAATAAGAGGTGGCAGTGTCCAAAATCTGCAATGTGCCTGGCCACCTTCATGGAGTTCATCAACACTGCCTGGGTTGCAGGTACACAGGGAGGGCAAAATGTGTTCTCCCACTCCTAGGAGTAAAGGCAGAGCTCACAGAGCACAGAAGGAAAATTGATTCCCCCCACCCACGCTCCTTTACCTGATTGGCTGCACCATCCCCATACAAGGTCAGGCAGATTTCATTTTTACCAAAGTATTTACAGGCCAGCGCAATCCCAGCTCCAAGAGGAACCTGCCACAGAGTACAGGACAAAATAACGTTTTAGCACAATGTTTAAAGGAGCTGGAAGACAGGCAGCTTGTGAAGTCTAAGGAGACATTTATACTGACGGACCTGCACAACAAACAAGTTGTTACCTACCCACTTCTGTTTGTTCCAACTGGTATTACAGCCAAACTGTAACATGAACTGTATTCTCAATTTGGTTCATTTTTGCTACAGTTTACAAAATGGTGAGCACACTAGAGTAAGCTGTAACAGCCACAGAGCAATGGTATCTGCATACAAGCTCATACACAAAAACAGAGAAGAAACACTGGCAACAGGACTTGAGCCAAATTCTGCTTGTACTTTAAAACAAAAGTCATGTATATACCTGAGCACCAACAATACCATTGCCACCATAGAAGTTTTTGGTATACATATGCATTGATCCTCCTTTTCCCTTTGCACATCCTCCTTTTCGACCTGAAACATGAATAACAAACAAGTTATTTTTTGGAGGAAAAATACTGTACAAATGACAACATCTAATTCAATTCCTAAAGGTATTAACAGTAAGACCGTGTCTTTGTCATTAGATCTGTGTGGAGTTAAGACATGATGACATGCCTCATACAAGGTCACAGTTAAATATCTCAGAAAACAAGTAAGAGAAGGGGGAAAAGATAACAATAATGAAAACATAATTCCAGAAATACGGATGAGATTAAGAAGAACTTTTAAAACCAACCAAAAGTTTCAGTGTCCAACTGTACAAAAGCATTTTCAGATACATACAGGGTGTTTTTTTCATAGGCAACAAGGTCTCATATATGTAATCTGCAAGAAGTATATTATTGCTTTTGGCTTCTGCAAGAAAGAGAAGGGTACTGCTCCAAATTAGTTGCAGTAGTTTAGATTTGGCTTCCCTTTGACAATAACCACAAGCAAAATTTACAAATAGGACACTGAAAAAAACCCAACAAGCACCAGCTCCCCATTCCACCCCAGTATAAACATAAGTCACCCGGCTCAGTCTTGTTCAAGCTGCAGTTTGAAGATAACCAGTGATCCATGAAGTATTACAACAAACCCTATTTAAAAGAGCCGATCTAAGAACACAGAATTTCTCATCAGCCTATTCCACTTCCTATTCTCATCTGTCTTGTTACTATCCACAGGAGAATGTATTTTATTTCTAATAAGCACAGCTTGTCTGGTTGGGGTTTTTTTGGCATCAACCTTTATTTTATTTTTAGAAGTGGGTCTTTTTCCAAAATATGTACTCCTCTTTATTAGTTAATAGTGGATCATGTCTATTATTGGTCTTTCTCAGACCTTTCATATGTTTATGAATTCATTTCATGGGAGCTGTTACAGACTCTGCCAGCTAGGGCCAAAGGGAAAAAAAAGTCTAATTTTAAGAAAAATAGTTTTATGATTAAGTGCAATTTACCTTTAGTAAGCTCCCGCCACTTTTGTACAATCCTTTCTTGTATTTTAGAACATGTTTAGGAACTCTTGATTAACCAATGTCACTTTTTGTTACATTTCCTACTTTTCTTAGTAGACAAAACCATTTCTGGAGCAACTGTCAATTCTCCTGAGAAGTCCTTTTCTATAGCTTGTTTCTTGTAGGATCTTATCTACTGGTCTTATTTTGGGTGACTGCTTCCCTCTCCTTCAAAGATATTTTTTAATTCTGTCATTTCCTGGTCATTGTAACTCAAGCTGTCTTTCAGTTTGACATTTTCACTCCAGATCTTTCTTTGCAAGAATGGACTTTAGCAGCACTTCTCTCTAGGAACTTTCCCCAAGTGTCATTTTCTGGAACAAGAGTCTCTGTACTGCAGCCACTCCTTCCCAATTAAAAGAGCCTCAATAAAGTCAAGCCTAAAGTTACAGAAAATTATGTGTCATAAAATGAAATAAAGAAAAAAACCCACCACATTATCACTCATATTTGTAGTTTCAGGGCCAGTAGTTGCCTTCAGTCATGATAATCTTCCCATTTACTTTCTGACTCACCAGTATCCAGTGACACTTGGCAAATCAGTCATCCACTAGGCTTTTGTGCACATCATTGATATGCATTCCTAGCACACACAATGCTTAGTTTAGTCTTCTCTAACCCCAAAACATGCTTTCCTATATTAACATTTCAAACATGCAGATTCTCAGATCAAGTCTTTATTGTACCAGTGATTCATAAAGGCCTTCAAGCTCCTTGCTCATTTTTCACATCTGGCTTCTGTTCACAGATATCATAAGAGCTTATCAGGCTGATCCTCTTTTCTCTTCCCTGCTCCATCCTCAGCCCTATTGTGGACAGCCACCTCTCCTGTCTGCAAAATCTCTGTCTAGATTATCACTTATTATTCTTGTTAGAGTCAAATTTTACCAAACCATTTAGTTTACCATTATAGGCAATATTAACCAGTCTTCCTAAGACTTCATCAGCATAATTCTGAAAATCCAGGTCTGTCTCCTAGGGAGGGTAATGCCCTGTCCCACTAGAACAAATGCCTACCATCAGCAAGTTCAAAACTGCTGCAGCACAATGAATGTATACGGTATCAAGAAAAACCTTATTAATTTGTGCTTTACAAATATCAGCACTTAAATATTCCCTATTCATTACTTTTCCCAGCAAAAAGTGGCTGCATCATAAAATTAAAACACTGATTTATTCTGTCACTAAACTGCTTCTGAAGGCCCAGTACACTTTGACTTTGAGCAAAGAATTCTGACACAAGCACAGCAGCAAGTGAATCCTCACTTCACTGAGCACGAACCTGTAAGTTCCGCAAGAATCTCCCGGACAGGCACTCCTCGGGTGTAGGTAAAGCCGTGGACTCTGTACGCTGTTATCACATGGTCTGTAGGGTTAATGCCAGCCTCAAGCCCCACACAGCAAGCCTCCTGTTACAAAGGACAAGGAAGCTTAGCAATGAAGAAAAACACACAGCTCCCACAATCAGCACTGTGGTATACTGCAGAGCCCACACACATCCAGTATCAGCAGGTCACAGGAAGAGCACAGATACAGCAGACTGACTTAAATCCCAAGGATTGGGGGCAGGCCTGGAGCTACAACAGCCTTAGGCTCTAAATCCCAACCTGACTGACTAGCAAAGGCACACGGGAGGAGATGCTGAATCTGCAAAAATCTGAAAAATTCCACCCTACCCCCCCCCCCAACAATGAAGTATCTCAACAACCACAATTCAAAAACATCAGGGAATAATGGACAGACAGCAAAATTTCAAAAAGTTCATGAAGTTTCTTCTCCTGGCTGTTGCTCTTTAGTGGGTACATGATCCATGAGAGACAAAAACCATCAATGAAATTTGAGGAGGAAAAGGCAGGCCTTCAAATGTACTCATTCTTCACATTCAGCTGGTCTTCAGCTGCACTGTGCTTTTCCCTGTCTCTGTGTCTCTCCTCCTTCTGTCCCTCTCCTTCTCTTAAAATGTATACAGATACTCAGTTCTACATTCTCCACTCTATTAAAATCCCTAAATTAAGTAAGGTAAGACAATATAAAACCTCCTGGCCAAAAGTTCTTACCTGACCATCATATAAGTGGCAGAAGCCACGAATGATCTTCTGCTTGTAGAGCTGGTCAGACTTGAGCTCCATGCGCCGGATGGTCTGCATGGTCTTGTAGTAACTGAGCCCCTCCTCTCGAGTCAGCACTGCCGTGGTGCTCGGCCCCTCTTCCAGTTGATGGAGGTCACATTTCTGCAAAGTTAAACAAGTCCTTATTTCCTGGAAATCATTCATCCTGTTTATGAATATTACTTGATTCTTTTATGATCTGCCATTTTCAAACTCAGAGCGTAATTCCTTTTAAAAAAGAAAGCCAGCAAAACCTGAATTCATAGGTCAGAACAACTGTACCATTTGTGCAGTTTCAACATTCAGGGGAATGAACACCTTACTTTTAATAAAGACAGATTTCCAATCACAAAATGAAGTCTTGTTCCTACAAGCAGAAGATGAACTAAAATCCTCAGAAAATACAGAAAAAAGCACACTTCCATAGTTGTTGAAGTCCAAATACTTGGTAATAAGAGCTCCGGAGGCTTAGTGAAGAGATAGGAAAGACTGAGAATCTCCTCTGTAAAATGGTTTGTACAATCTGGCCCTAATACTGGCCCTCACCTCTGCCACCTCTACTATAAATAAACTATACGTTCAGTGGAAGAAACCAAATTACTCTGTCAGTGCAGATTAAATGGCCAAAATACTTCTATATAGGTTAAAGACAGTTTATATCAAAGCAGAAGTCTCTCCAGAGCAAATCCACTGACACCTCCATGAATTGGATGTAACACCTGGGCACACTACTCAAAACAACTCTGCTTCAAAGTTCACAGAACAACAGAAACTCTGGAGTCTTATCATCAACACAGGACCAAACATTAAATCTTGTATGTACTCAAAAAAGACTTTTCATATAAATTTATATTACTTCCCTTGCACCTGTGAAACAATTGTCACGCTTCACAGACAAACAGGGAGAGGGTGGAAAATAACCCAAACTATTTCTTTCAGATTTTCTTTCATCAGTTCCTGAACAAAACACCAGCACAAAAGCTACTGCAAACAGAAACATCACTTTTTCCTAAAACCGAGCCACAGTGGAAAGCTGGCAAATTATAACACACATTTTCTCAGCAGCACCAAGTCAAGCACTGAAAGGATGCTGTATTTTTTTTCCTCAAAAACCCATACAGACCTGAATCAGCAGCCTATGGGATAGGCTGCAAACACCTAATTGCTTCAAAAGCATTAAGGAAACATTAAAACAGAACAGAAAAGGTTCTTTAGCTCCTTTCTGACTCTGTTCTCACAGCTGCATTGCAATATCACAGCTGCAAAAAATCACAACTTCACATTCTTAAGAAACAAGTAACGTTACTACACACTGCCAAACACATCACTTCCAGCTGCACTTAGTAATCAGGTCAGATAGTGAGGGGTTTGGTTCTGGAAATTCAAACCATACTTCTGTAACTGAAAGAGATATGGGGACAAGTCCATCAGCTTAAGAGCTGTAACAAATGCTTACACAGAATGCCAGTATTAACCGTTCTTCTTTACCTTAATCTCAAACGAAGCTTCACTTGCAAAGTCTCCATAGTTACGTGATGCTACCATCACTCGAGAGGCCTTAAAAGAAAAGACAAAACCAAAACATGAGCAATATTTAAATGTAATTATCAAGTAGAAATATGTGAATTTTCAAATAATTTCTGTAAGTACTGCCAAACTGAAATAACTTCTGAATTAGACTCAGCAGCATATCCTGTAAGACTAAGGAACTTTTATTCTGCATGCATATATTAAAGTCCTCTAAAATTCAGTATTATAAACTAAGATTAGAAAAAGAGAAAATAATTTAAATTTGTAATACCCTTTATTATCTAAAATAGACCCAGTAAGTTTCAAAACTTTGACACTGAAGAGCATCAAAACCACAAAAATAATTGTTTCTCCCTTCACACGCCAGGCTGACAATATGAGGAGAGACAGCCAATACAGACTTTGATTGCTCTCTATGCTGACTGGAATTTTGCCCTGTGAGAAGAAAAAAAACCCCAAAAGGAACCAAACAAAAAGAACCCAGCGGGTATCTGAAATATGAACTACTCTCACTCTTTCTTTTTCACAGGAAGAGAAACTGGGGGGATTTAAAGCCATAACAATGAAGAGAGAGAGCATCATTTCAGTAACAGCATGGCCACTACTTAAAAATTATGTGCAAACACAGAAGGTACCTGAGGATACAGGAAACACAGAACAGAAAGGGCGGCATGGTGGGGAGAGACAAGAAGGATGTTTAAAAACACATTACTGGTCCCTCTTAAAGAATGGTGAATGGTGGTGATTTCAGATGACTTTAGCAAGTTTCACTGCAGCATCAGACAGGATGGGTCTGTGTCCATGCATGCACTGTAGCCACAGCATAAGGAACACATGACACCTCTACTGGCAAGACTGTACTGCTAATTAAGTTACACAAAAATATCAGCAGCTCCTTCAGCCAAGGAATTCACATGTGTTTAGCTGAAGGTACATTCCATCAAAATTTCGACAATGTCCAGGTCACCATCTCCAAAAAAGTCTGATACACAAGTGTGAAGCTCAGGAGAAAATTCTCAACCCATCCTGGTTACCCGCTCTGTTGCATATCTGATTTATCAGTAACAATGTCTCCACTCACCCTGCCCCCTTATCAGATTAAATATTTAGAGGTTTTAACTTAAACCAAGTTTCTACACTATTTACCACAATGCATAAGTATTATCAGTGAAGAAAAGCTATTTTACTTCTAGACATGGAAGTATATCCACAGTTTGGGATCCGCGCTATCATGGAATGGCTGGGATTGGGAGGGATCTTTTAAGACCCCCTGGTTAAACCCCCTGCCCTGACCAGGACATAAAAGTAACACTGAGGAGTCTGAACAAAAGTCCTGATACGTAGGCAGTACACCTATCAAAAGTAAACCTTGACAAGACTGATTGAGGCCTTACCTCACTAACGGCTCCCTAGGTTAGCAGCATTTGGAAGAAAAAAAAAAGGAAGAAAAAAAGAGTAAGTAGCTGTACCAAACAATCAGGGGAGAAGTCAGCAAACTATTATCCAACTAGAATAGAACATTGCAGGTGATAGTTTCCATACATGGAAATCCATCTGTATACTCTGGAAAATGTTGAAAGCATATATGAGATACTGCTTTATGGATTAAGTCTACTTCTATTTATTTGGTAATTTATGCCTTCACTACAAAGGCATAGGAACAACTCAAGATAAATATTTACATATTTGGTAAGCAGTAGGATCAAAAAATCTTTATTCCAAGCCAGATCTAGTTTGGCATTCCAGGAAAACGCAGTATCCCCAGAGCAGACCAAGTACTTGTAGTAAGGGACTAATTTTAGGCACCCATATTTGCAAAATTTAATTTAGATATTTTATCTGTCAGTTAGGAAATACTCCTAGATATGCAGTCCTAACACAGTTACGAAGATCTTCCAGTAAATGTCCTCCTTTGTGTCATTCTCATGGATCCAGTTATCCACAAGCAGTGAATGCTTGGGTGACAGAGCTGCCTCAGAAGAGGGGTACAGAAATATATCTGCTCTCCACGGCAAAAAGGCAGCTGATTTCCGGTTACTGAAAAGTACCTTTTAACTCTGGTTTTGTCAACAGGTTTTTTTCAGCAGGGTTAATATTTCCTCACATCCACAGTCATTACAATGGAATAAGCAGAATGAAGAAGTGGTAAAAGTACAATTTTTCACACAAAAGAGATAAAATACAAAAAATGACTCACACAAATGACAAAAAATAACAAACTTTGAAAGAAAATTCATGCAGAAACTAAAAGTGGCTGTTGACTGAGCAAAGGGAGGTCGAGCTCAGTCAGACGCTGAACCACAATCAGGCCGAGCAGATCTCTCTGAGGGACCTGACCTGTGCTGCCAAAATACACACGGACAACATCGATCGAGGCCCTGCGCGACTCAGCGTTTATAAAGCGAGCTCCTGCACGCGGCGCCCATTTGACTGTCAGCTGGGACCTTCGCGCGGGGGGG
>VZTX01015503.1:297055-360943 GCA_013400915.1 Pardalotus punctatus
TAATTTTTCTTTTCTTTTCTTTTCTTGCGCCGCCGGAACCAAATTTCCGGGCGGCTCCCGCCGCCCGTCCCGGGCTGTCCCGCTGCGCGCATGCGCGGCCCTGCGCCGCCCCGGGCAGCGCCCCCTGCTGGGCGCCAGAGCCATAAATGCCATCAAAGGTCATTAAAGGTCATTCAATGTGGGGAAGGTCCGGTTTCTCCACAAAACCTCGGGGGGCGGCGAGCGCGCCCGCTCTCCCTCTCGCCCTGTGCAGCCTAGACATCAGGAAGGATTATGGGCTTTAGGAGGAATTTCTTCACGGAAATTTACGGAAAGGGTGATTAGACACTGGGATGGGCTGCCTGGAGAGGTGGTGGAGTCACGGTCCCTGCCGGTGTTTAAGGAAAGACTGGACGTGGCACTCAGTGCCACAATTATCTTGGGTCATGGGTTGGACTCGATGATATCGGAGGTCTTTACCAACCTCACTGATTCTGTGACTCGGGTTTGAGTGTTTGCTGTGCCGCTGTGCGAGAGCTGCTCAGTGTGAGCGCATCCCCTGATTTTCAAATGCCTAAAGTAAGTGTTGAAACAGGTTCCTTTTAACATCACAGGCATCCATGCCTTGTGGATACACAGCAAAGTTAAGATTTAACTTAACATTGTAGAGTCCTCCCATGGTATCACATCTGCTGATCTCTCCAGCCAGCCTCCCCTTCTCCTGGTGCCAGCTCCAGGGCACGCTGAGCTGGACTTTGTGTTCTGTGGAGAGGCCGATCCAGGTGAGCCACCCGTGCTGCTGTCCTGGCTCCCCTCCTGGCCCTGCTCAGCTCCCCTGGGCCGTGCTGACATCAGCCCCAGCATAACCATGTGGGTGGACATGGAAGAGATACAGCTGATGGGTTGTGCACTCTGCCCTGTCCCCTGCCAAAAAACCCCAGAAAGTAAATTCTGTTCACCTGTTGGCATCACAAATGCTTGTGTCTGCTGAGTGGTGCAGGGTGCACAAAGCTTGGTGCATTTGCAGCAGAAGTGATAAATGGTTATGGCATCATTGCCTCTGAAATTGTGTCCCTCAAACTACACCCTCATCTCCATCAGACAGGACTGGAAAGTGGTGTTTGTGTCCAAAATACTGCCTCATCTGGATCCCCACTGTACTGTTCACCTCCTTCCTTGCCTTCCCCCTGCTCCATTAATAAGGACACCCGTGGCTAATGTGATTTCTTCCTCACCTGGTCTGTAACACAGGGTAAGAAGAGAGGTAGCCATCTCTCATCTCCTAAAGGTGTTGTGAAGAAGCCTAACTTTTCATGTATTTGGTTAGTTCTTGATTAGAAAAACAAACTATTCAAGTACTGGTGACAGTGCAGGGCATTGGCAGTGCTCAGCATCCTACCTTTGTGCTGCCCTGCAGGTTGCTTGATATACACTGCGCATTTACATTGGCTGGAATGTATAAAAGAAGCAAAGTAATGCTACTGCTTTTCACTTCTAAGAAAAAAATCAGAAAATATTACCATTGTTGCAATCATGAAAACCATCCAGGAGTAGCCAGGTAGTTTTCAGTGTCCCTAGGGATAAAGCAGTTCTTGGTAACATTGGTAAAGGCAAGTCTCTACAGGAGCCTCTTGTGGAATCTTTCTTGGCATGCAGCTTGTTGGAAATTTGAATTTTGCAAGTCAGTTCTGCACTACTAAGCAGATTTAGGCATTGTTCATGAAGCAACAATAGCATCAACAGCAGCTGGCCTCCAAGAGAATGGAAAGCAAAGTGAAAAGGTTGATCAGTTGTCTCAGAAGGCGTTTTTCCTAAGGTGTCTTTAGTCTGTAGCATTTCACTGCGTGGAAAACAAGCACAGACTTGCTGGAGATGTTCTGCAGGCAGGGAGTGGCTCTGCAGCTAAAGAGAACATTTTCCAGAAGGACTGTGTGTGATTTTCCCCAGGGCTTCCAAGGTGCTGTGACACCCCCAGAGGTCCCAGGACACTTCTGAATAGTGTAGCCATCTGTCTGGAAGTTTGCTGCCTGCATTTTTGTCAATCAGCCTGCAAAGTCCTGGAGAAATTACTGGTGCATTCATGCACATTGATAGTGTTTATGCCCACACCAGTTGTGTCTGTGAGACTCATGAAATGCAGATAGGACTGTCCTCCTATAAACCCAGCTCAGGTTTATAGCAAGGCCAAGTGGCATCTGGGCAGGGATGACTTGCTCTTGGAACGATGCTGAAGCTGTCAGAATTTCCTGCAGTGCATGGCAAAACAAGGATTCACTGCTTTTAATAGTTTTCACATTCTCTAAATGAGATTCTTCAAAAGAATAAAGTGTACTTGTATCTGTATGTGAGACAGGAATCTTCTGGTAAACTCACATGCCAACTTCACTAAGCAGCACTATGGAGTAGAGGGTTCAAGAGATCTATGAACAATTGTTAACTGGACAGTTGTTCCTGCTCAAAGGAAAATTATTATTATGACTATTGTGGTTATTGTTATTATTATTATTACAATTATTATTATTACAAAAGTATGCAGTCAAGATTATTTCAAGTGCAGTGTCATTACTTGTTCCTTCTCCTAATGAAAGAAATAAAGCAGAGTAATTTTTTTAGTTATAAAATTATAGACTGATGTGTTATCAACACTTCTAATAGTCATTGGAAATAGTTATTTTTTACAGGAAAGGATCCATTTTTGTCCTCCCTGGAAATACCGTAAAGCACTGATTAATATCACCTCTGCCAATTTTTTACTTTTCATGATATTTCATTAATATTCATATATTTTCTTTATTAAAGACTCTTAAAACATCCTGAAGTGATTAAATTGTCCTATAGAAAACTAATGTGGAAAGCTAATTCATGAATGAGGTAAACAACAGAGGAAAACATAATAAAATCATAAGCAGAGAATGAGTCTAGAAAATAATTTAATGAAAGATGATTATGTAAGATTTCATAATGGAGTACCTTGCCATGTGTGACTCTAGTATTACATCAAGGGTGTGTAGCATGGCAGTTGGCCAAAACTCATTATGTTCTATTGTTCTGGGTGTGATCCTAAAATGTTATTTTTCGGGTTGCAGCTGCTGTTACAAATGTCTGCCCTTGGGTTGGAGGCAGAGGGGAGCATCCAGGACTCACCCCAGCTCACTGGGGACCTGGCTGCATCCAGGTGAAAGCAATCCCCCCTCATTCCAGGAGCCAGAAGTTTGCTGCGTGATTTTTCTTCCTCCCGTGCTGCCGTAGCTCTGACTCAGAAGGCAGCCAGGGGAAGCGATGTGGGAAGGAACAGCTTCGTGGCCGCATGGCTGCAGCCTCATTTCCTCCGTGGGAGGATCGGTGCCACGGCACGTTTGCCCAGGTCTCCAGTGGGGCACCATATGGCAGCCCCTTAAATTGTAGTATCTGTTCTTCGTGTTCATTTAATTCAAAATGCTTGAAGTAGACTGAGGCCATGTAGCAGCCCTTCTGAGTGGCACGGGAATTCTGCTGCGTGCTCGGCAGCCTGGGAATCTCTGTGGTGGATGGTGAGCTGGCTCTGTTTTGGAGGACAGGCTGGGGAGGATGGTGGCATAGTGTTATCTGTGCTGGTCACACAGCAGCCTCCAGGTCCCTGCCCTGATTTCCTCCTGGTGGGAAGCAGTCAATTATCTCCAAGTGGGAGCACACAAGTGGATGAATATATTCAGATGTGAATGACAGGGAACCAGGTCCTGGGACTGGGCTGAAGAATTAATATATTAAACAGAACAGATGTAGTCTGAGTTCCTTTTTCATGTTTAAAACCTGAATTACCAGCTTCACTCCAGATGTGTCTTCCCATTCTAAATATAAATAAATATACTATATTCTGTTTTAAACTGCTCAGCTGGAACAATCTCTTCTTTCATTATTCTTTGTTTTGAGTTTTCATTTGTTTTGTCTTCTCCCATTTTTTCTTCCTATCCTCCCCACTCTCATTTGATTTTCTTGTCCAAACATTTCTTTTATTAGTATTCCTGTCTTCCTTTTCTCAGGTCCACATTGCTTCTCTACATTTCTTACAGAAAATGTCTCTATTTTGCTCTATGTCTCCCATCCCTTCTGACTGATTCCCATTCAGTCCTACATGTTCTAGTTGTTCTGGCTTTAGACAGCAACACAGATGGGGGAATTAGAACACTTAATCATACTGTCAAAATCCTTCACATGATTTGTTTCGTTTGGAGTCATGGAGTTTGGAAGAGAGGCAATTTTCTAGGACCTTCCAGATGTTTTGCTTCTAGTAGTGATAGAAAAACGGATTAAGAAAGTGCAATTCTTGTTCATCATTCTGATTGCTATTCTGCATTATTTGGGAAACACCAACATCTTGAAGGGGAAAGATGCCAATGAAGTTATAATGTCATTTTTCATGCTTTAGTTACTTCTCCTTTTATGCCTCTGTGCTTCTCATTATGCTAACTTTCTTGGTTTTTTAGTCCCAGGAACAATTAGTATTACAACATACAGAGGACTCATTGTGCTCGTGTGTAAATGGATAAGAAAAGGTTCTATCTGTTTACATACTAAAGTCCATGGGAAAAGAGGTGTTACTTTACCCTTCTGTGTAAGATCAGCTGCTGCAGAGTTATTTGTGTATAACATTGATCAGCTTGAAAACTGTGAGGAAAAGACACCAGACATATTTTCTGTTGTCTCTGGATCTCACTGAAAAGTTATGTTTGAGGCTCAGTTCAATTCTTCAGTGTTTTGATATTTTCATATATGTCTTTCAGGTACATACAAAGGTATAGTTATATTCAAAATTGAGATCTTAGGCTTTGTGTCTACAAGGCTCAGGGAAATATTCTAAAAGAAACATTTGTGAAACCTGAGTTCATTGAAAGTTTTGTAAAGAAACCAACTGTTTCTACCATATTTTTTTTACACAGGCATCCTTTTTCTGCTGTATTGTATTTCCCAACACCTTAGAGACAAGATTTTTATTGACAAAGCTCTGTGTAACACCTTCCTTTTTTCACAGTGGCAGAATATTTTTAAACAAAACTGGCTTGTGAGCCACTCCAATGCCAAATTTTTTCTTGTGGGATTTTTGCCAGCCTGATTGCTCACTGCCTGCCTTTTCTTTGCTGGGTCCTGCTTTTTGCTGCTAGCTATAAACCACTTTCTTCCTGACCACTCTTCCAATTTTACAAATAACTGAGTTTTGATCCTCTGCCCCTGTCAGTTTTGTGTCTTTCCAGAACTAAATGTGAGATTCTGTGCTTCCTTATGTCTCCTAATAATATAATTGAATAGAACGGGCACAATTTGTCAGAATTGTGTTACCAGCAGAATCATAGATAACTCTTCTTTGACTGTGGGCTCTTCGGTGTTTCGGAGGGAGGACGTGAGCGCTGTGTAGCAGAGGTGCCGTGAGGCGGCAGTGTAGCCCAGGGATGGAAGCGCCTCCGCACTTTTCTGCTGGGATGGAAGTGGTTCTGCACTTTCCTGCTGGGATGGAAGCGGTTCTGCACTTTCCTGCTGGGATGGAAGCGGTTCTGCACTTTTCTGCTGGGATGGAAGCGGTTCTGCACTTTTCTGCTGGGATGGAAGTGGTTCTGCACTTTCCCCTGCGGCCAGTAGCGAACCGTTTCAGCAGTGGGGCCCTGGAGGTTGCCTGGTTACTTGGCAAAGTCATGTTAGGATAGCATTAAGGGAACAAACTGAAAATAAACTGGTTACACTAGAATGGGTGTGACTGCTTGGTGTTGCTTCCCCAGTTGTGTCCGTGGTTTTTATTTCCTTTCCCTGAGCACAAGAAGGGGATGTCTCAGTACCTGTTCTGTTGCTATTGCCCCCAGTCCCCTGGCTCCCTCGGGGGAAGGAGTGCCTAGTTTAGCGTTGTCCTTCAACAATATTGATGTTTATCTGATTTGAAGGAAGCTCATACATCTGAGTAGAATCGAATTTATACAGCCCTCCTCCCCCACTAGACAAACACAGCAGTACTGGTTGCAAAGTGTTTTGAACCTCTGCAAAATCCAAGCCAGTCCTGTGGTGTACAGAAAGGGTCATGTATCACAAAAACCTCCACCCTGAGGGATGTGCCATGACCATTCCATACCAAACTCTTACGATATGAAGCCATTTTGCATTAATCCACATTGATCCTGACAGCAGATTGTGGTTCATCCCTTCCTGACTCTAGTTTGGGATGATATGATGCCACTTGCTTTAGCATGTGTGTATCTGGATCCATGTGCAGAAATCCTGCAAATAATTATAGGAGAGAACGCGTATGAAAGCAGATCAATCAAACTACAGAATTAAGGATGTTCTTTAATTTGGCTTCCTGAGCTTTGATACTAAAATACACTCTTATGCCTTTGAGGAGGACTCTGGAATGAGACTCATCTCTCCAGTCTCACACTTTCAGAAATTCTTTTCTTCCATGAGATTAAGGGCATTCAAAGTTGTCTTCAATTATGCAACTAAGACTGGTCTAAATGCATTCAAATGGAATGGGGAGAGGGAATGAGTTAAAAAGAAAACAGAATTTCAGAGAGGTGAAGAGTAGTCCCCTCAGCCCCTCTTTTCTTGAGGATGATTGAAAAACATTTAAAGGTAAGAATTTGTTAAGGGAACTTGGCTAACTTTCACCAAGCTGCTAAAACTCTTCTGGTAATCTGCATGAGTAGAATGAACCCGGTATTATTATTTTGTTCCTGGGTTTTAAAATTAAGTACAAATTTGTTAGAGCTTATTTTAGTGTCACGTGGTCCTGAGTATTACAAGGCAATGGCTACTGGCTGCACTTTTTTTTTCTAAATGTTTTTTCTAAATGTTATTCTCTTGGTAATATTAAATAGGCCCTTCCATACAATTTTGCCCTAAAAACGCAGAATATTTAAACTGTATTATTGTTTTACATTGGGATATTAGATTTTTCTTGCTTTGCTATCAGTCAGGCAAGTCCTGAACAAGTGGCCAAAGGCAGAGCTGGCCCAAGACTTCTCAGCATTTTTACAGAGGCTGAGCTGGCTAAGCAAAGTCTGGAGCAGTGCCACGGGCTAGGGGCAGAAAGGAATGGGGAGAGCTATAAAACTATGAGGGGAGCTGTGTGGAGCTGGGTTTGTGGCTCCTGAGGCTTGGTGGAGATGGGGAGCACAGACACCGGGGCTGCCTGAGCAGCACCGCAGCCCCAAGGACCTCCCTGCCAGCAGCAGCAACCAGCAGGACTTTCCAGGGACCTGGCACAAGCAAAATAAGCAGTAGTGCCACCACAATTTTGTTGTCTCTCTCAGGCAGCTGTTCTAGGCAAATCCCAGCTTTGCCCATGGTTCTAGTTGACCCTGCAGGAAGATGATTTTTATTCCAGCTGTCTATGTCCTTGATGTGTTTACCTTGCCTGCAAAACCTGGGAGTCTTTGCTTGGAGGGCCAAGGTGTGCCTGCAACATAGACTTGCTCGTGAATATATTTGCTAAAGAGTAATTCATTGTAGAGCCACAGGAGAGGGAGGGAGAGGGGAATGTCTCTCCAGAAAACAGCTGGTGGAGGCTAGGAAGGGTTGTCTGTGTATCTACCACCTTGATGAGAACAAGATTTATCATACTGGTTTTCAGATTACTAATTACTGGCCTTCTCCAGACTCAATCAAAATCAATGAGAAGCTTCCTATTGTTTCTGTATGTTTTCAATCAACCCCACTGAATATTAGCTTTCAAATATATTAATATGTGCATATTTGCAGTCGAACATACAAGCCTGTAATACTTTTAAAGGAAACAGACAAATCATTAAAGGGTTTGAAGATTGTGTGTGCATCCTATGTTCAGAGGGTGGAAGCATGATTAAGTTCAGCTGCAGTTAAACAATGAATAAACATGGGGAAGAGTTCATGTTTGGAACTGTTTTTTAAGTGTTCATTAATTCTACAGTCTCTGCCAAATAAGGCAGAATTTACTTACTTTTGTCTGACTAACTCCAACTGGTTTTGAGTCCCATAAATTTCGTACAATTATGTCTTGGATCTTTTTACTGCATGGTGCCACATCCCTTTGCTCTACTTTAATCATCTCTCTCCTATTTCATATGAAGAGCAGTGTTGTCCCAGATCCCTCATCAGCTGGAGTCCAGTATTTTCTGACTGATGCTGTATAATGCAATTGACAGCAAATTTTCTTTTCCATTAGAAATCTCAGTAGTCAAAATTATGAAATTATTTTTCTTTGAATAATAATTTTTCTGAAATTATGTTTCTTTGGATATTTCCCATTGTTTTTACAGGTGGCTATTTTTTAAAATCCTCAAACAAAGCTGATATATCAAGCTACCCAACTATTTTTATTTATGTATTAGCCAAATAAAACAAACTTGCAAGGTTCTGCTAGCCCATTTACCTCCAGCAATTACATTTTTCTGAGGAAGGGCATGGTGTGAGTTGGATGGAATAGGTACGTATAAGGAAAATTCATGGGTTACATTTTTACACCACTGCCCAATGGTAATTTTCAGCAAGATTCATAGCAATTTGTTTTAGTCTCTTGTGAAATGGGTTCTTTTTTTGCATTAAATTGCATCAGTTTTTCAGTAGACACACAGAGTATCAGGTTTCCACAAAGAATGCTGGGATAGATATTTTTAAGATTGCAGTGTGGCTGGATAGATACATCTTTCTTATCTTTTATATCCTACTTATGTTTTTTTTCTTCTTCAGAATTTAACTCCTGAAAGATTTTAAGCCATTCTAATTGCAACATATAGTCAGATATTTAGATATTCACCTTGATCAATACTTCAAAGAATCTGAAGATCTATGTTGGAAAAAAGAATTAGGTAAGCCCATTTCAGAACCATTATGACTGCTCATCGATTTCCAGCAGTAATGTTTATCCAGAGAGAGTTCTAATAGGCAAAACTCTGTGATGGTAGTCATAGGTACCTGTGAGGAGTAGGCAGCCATGAAACCAAGAGATGCACAGTACTAAAATATTATTTTTACCTTTTTTTTCACTTTGACAGCAGAAGACAAGACCTGGAAAGATGGACAAACAGAATTTGTGAGAGAACATTTCTCAACGGCTGGAAAAGTGTTTGAGACAAGTGACCCAGCTGGCTGACCCAAAGTGGTATGAATGTTGTAGATTTCCAGTGTGGATTTTTTTATAGCTCTTCTAGGAGAAGTTTAGTTGAAGGAACAGATCAGAAAATAGAAGCAAATGAAATTTGAGCCAGTGTGAGTTTTCCTGTTATTCTTCCAAGCGTTTTTGAACACATTCAGTCAGCTAAAGAACTCTCTCATTTGTCCTACATACTTCTTTCCACTTGTACAGCAGAAGAAAGGCCGGAGTTTGAAATATAAAATGGTGGTGCTTCAGGGAGCTGTATTCAACTAATTTTCTTTCTGGTTTCCCTTAATATGGTACTGATTTTAGTAATTACATTATGTACTTGGCCTACCTAAAACTGAAATATTTATGAAGTCTTCTTGTTAGCTATATGTTAAAGAATGTTCAAGAGCATAAATTATTCCAGGAAGGAAATGGAATAAAATACTTAATAAAGCGCTTCGGGATTGACTTTTCCTGGACAGTAGATAGGAATAACTTCTTCATTTCTCCCAGTGCATGTAGTTTTGATTCAGCCATGCCTCTGTTGCAGGTTGCCCATGCCAGCAAAAGATGTATCACTAGGAAGACCAAAACGTGTTGCAGGGAACAGTGTGCCTTGGATCAAATAAAACACTTGACACTAAAGATGCTGTCCTGCACTCATAAGTGTAATTAATTTTCTTCTTAATATACTAGAACTAATGTAAGTCCCACAATGGCACTGAAATAAGCACTTGAGCTATTATTGTAGCATTTTATATTAAAGACTTGATTTTATTTTTTTAAAAAATAAAATATTGGCCCCATGAAAGCAAAAATGAGACACTGTCACCTTCTGAGACTCACTGGCACTTAGATCATGGCTCCTTAAAAGTTTAGTGGGACAGATGCCAGTTTTGGGCACATCTGCTGTCCATTTGTGCTGCTCTCTCAACTCAGATGGAATTACTGCTTATCAAAGAAAGGGCCCAAGCATTTATAACCACAGTAGGAGAAGTTTGAACTGTCAGAGTCTGAGTAAAATCATCCCACAGGCTGCCAGCTGCTTTCTCTGATCTAGACTGTTATTCTGGTATTGTTTCTTACCAGACCACATTTCTGCAAGGCTGTTATTCCTTCCATAGCTGGAAAACTGCTGTAACTGAGTGGAACTGTTAACCAGACTATCATCCAGCATTAGGGAAGTTGCAGTTAATTGTAACCCTTTGTAGTACCACATCACCAGCCTTAGAATGTAATGAATCTCAAGGACCTCAGAATGAGTTTCTGACAATACTTCTATGTGGGCCATTGTTACAAGGACATTAATTCTGAAAACAAAGGCTTGCATCCTCTTTTGCATGCACAAAGCTGCATTGTTTTCAGTGGGATGTTTATATGCAAAAAGAGCTGTTGATCTGTTTGCCTGTCCTGAGGGCTTTTTGAAAAATATCTAGGCCGCCAGCTGATTATGTTCTTAATGAATTTGAATGTTTAATGTTGTCAAACTGAAATTTGACATAATTAAAAGCAATATAAAAGTGACCATGCATGTTTTGGAAAGTCATGATCATGTAGCAATCTGTGTGCGAACAGCCCCTTTGCAATTAAGGCCATCATGGTGCTAATTTGACCAGTCCTGGGAGAAATGAATACCTGGGGAAGTAAAAGCAACATACCTGAATCCACATATTTCAGAGAGTGGGGAGAAGCTCAGATCTTGATGAAAATTCATTTTGAGATTCCTGCCTTTTTTCAGATGTTCTTTCTGTTAGTGGTTTCACATCTGTCAAATTTCACTCAGGGGAATGCTTTTGGACTTTTGCTGGTGGGAGTAAGTGTTCTGAAATTTTATGCAGGTAATGCTGGCATGTCTTGATTTATATTGTTCCCTCAAATGGAGATGCATTAAGAATAATTTAGAAAATCCATATTTTAAATAGATTTTAAAAAAAGATCTGTAATGGAAAAGCAGCATCATGTAGTGATACTGAGCTAGGGTTATATCAAGTAATCTGTATGCCAGAAGAAATTCAGATGTGATAAAATGGTTCCCTATCTTGCTTGTTTGTGTTAGCCTGGGCATTTTTTGCATAGCAGCTGTGTGTACAAGTGTGTGCACATAAAATGGTTCACAAACAGTATAAATCTCTCCCTGAGGAATGAAGTCTGAAGGTGTCATTATGTTATTAATAAAATAATTGGGCTTTCCAACTTTTGCAGACAAACTTTCTCAAAGAAGAATCCAATGCAGATAAAAATAGAAAAAAGGAAGGAAGAACAGGGTCCCATCCAGACAGAGCATAAAGTCGGAGCAAAAGCACAGGGAGAACAGGTTTCTATTGCATGTCAGTCATGCAAAACAAAGAATGCAGCATTAGAAACACCTACAAAATGTGCCTCAAGAGAAACACGTACATGAGATGCTGCATTGCCAGACAGTAGTGTACAGGGCGTACAGTGTGTTATATCAGAGAACACCTCCAAGGACAAAAGGTTAACAGTGATATGTTCTTTCCTTGGGCGTCATTCTGTGACCACAGTCATCCACTGTGGACAGTAAAAGCCTGGAATTTCATGCAGAAGCTCATCCTAGAATTAAGATTTAAATGGGACTGGAATACAAAACAAATTCAAAATTACTTAGGGACAACGATTTAAGAATAGGAACAAAAGGCATGCAAATGAGAAACCAGAATTATAAGGTCAAATGAAAGGATTCAGAGGTTTACCTGAAAAATGATGGGGTCATCCTTCATAGATAGGAAGTGAGACAGGAGTGAGTCATGCTGTCTGAGCTCATTGTTTGGGCTTCATGGCCACTGAAGAGAGATAAACAATCCTACAGAATCATAACCTCTAAAATAAGTGGACCTATGGAAAAGACTGTCTTAGAATAGGTACTTACTCTGAAATGGCCATATGTAGGTGAGAAGAATCACATGTAACAATGAGCATGATAGAAAAGAAATGCAGGTGTTAAATGTCAGTTTGTACTAAGTAGAATAAACCTGCAAATATTAGAGGGACTTCTCAGCCACAAAAACAAATATCTTCAGTGTCACAGCTTCAAAGCAGTGCATGCCTGCTATGCATCTGGGATTAGATACAAATTCAGAGCAAAGAAAGGTTAGTTGGGGGAATCATGGAATGGTTTGGGTTGAAAGGGACCTTAAAGATCATCTAGTTCCAAACCCTTGCCATGGGCAGGGAACCTTCCGCTAGATCAGTTGCTCAAAGCCCCATCCAACCTGGCCTCAAACATTTCAAGGGATGTGGCATCCACAATTTCTTTGGGCAACCTGTCCCAGTGCTTCCCCACCCTCAGTTCATTGGTGCATTTGAACCCATTAAAATATCATATATATTTTTTTTTTTAAGGAGAAACAGAAGCAGAAAATGAATCCAGAAATTCAGTGATGCTGATCTTTTACTGCCTTCAACAGCTCCTGAAATCACACTTTCATGTCATTTTCCATACCTCCTATTAAGCAAGGAAAACCCACAATAACTTTTTAACTGCACTCCGAATGGATTTCAGAGATTTTGTTTCTTTGGTGTGGTTAGTGCTGAAATAATGCATAGATACCTCAAGTGGAGTTTTTTAACTCATACTGAAATAGAAGGGGAATTTTGCCCTCTCTTCCTGCTCTGACCCTGCCAAATGCTATAGAGGCTGAAATTTGCACACGAGTTTGGTTTAGTTTTTAGGCATACAGAAATCTTTGTTGTAATTAAAAATATTACTTCAATTATCCTCTGTATCCAGCCAATAATGGAAAATAGATGCATGGAAGGCTGAGCTAAGGTAATCCTGGCTCCTTGGACTTACTGCTTTTGAAAGTCTCTTTTGCATGTAGCCCAGGGCAAGAGTCTACATTTTTCTCTGACTCGTTGCTTTTTTTTTGTGCTTTGCAGTAGAGATACTCTTGAAGTACATTGTACAACATGTAGGTTTCCCTCTCCAAAACAAATACATCAGATCACTGTTACTCTGGTTAACTCTCCCTTTTGGGATCTGGACCTGGCTCCTTAGGCTTGCACTTCGTGAAATAAAGTCATCCCAGTCACAGAGGGCCAGTAAGCAAGAGATAAGGATATGTCTGATTCATGGATTTCCAATTTGATGAAGCTATGCTACCAGCATTTTTTTCTGAGGATTACACCATTTTAAAAAATCTTTACGTTTCCAGCCTCTGGTAGATAAGAAGTATAAAGGAAATCAGAGCAAACTTTTCTACTTGCCAGTCAAACTGGTCTTAATCCTGCAAATTCTTTTGCGGTAGCTAAGCTTTACATCCAGCCAAGCAGACCACATTACAGGGCTGCTCATTTTAGCAGAATGAGTGTTTGTCTGGTGATGGCACAGTTGCAGGGAAGGAGAGAGGCAGGATGAAAGGAAATCCTAAATTGGTTCAGTCCCTTTCACTGTGTAATTTACAAATTAGGTTGTAGGGAGTTTTCATGGGTCATATGGTCTAATTTGCAAGAGGATAAATTTCATCAAAACCTACAAGAATTCATGTGTCTTCAACATGTGTGAATTGGCACAAGGTAACATTCTCTAAGGAACTTCTAACGTTTGGTGTTCTTACCTGAATAAAAAAGTTATGCACAATTGGAGAGCTCCCATCTGGTTACGATTTAGTGTTCACTTTCTGATACACAGAAGAGCCAGCTGTCCTTTTGAACAGGGAACATCCTGCCTTTTGTAAGAGAAAATTCAGAAATCAGTACAGAACAGACTTCAGCATCATCTTGAATTAGTGGGCAGAACTGTGGGAATATCTAGCATTTTGTACTTTGTCAGAGCTTTGAGTCCAGATTCCTAAACCACTTCCTAGAAGGAAAGAAATGTGCAAAACCAATGTCAAGGCTCAGAAGTACTGTTAATGTAGTGTTAGAAAGCTGTTACTCTTGCAAATTTTGTACTTTGGAGCAGTGACCTTGAAGGCTTGAGAAAGGTTTCATTCATCACTGTGGAAATACAGGTAAGTATTAAGAAATACTTATGATAATCTGTGCTTGTATAAAATGGGAAGTAGTGTGGAGAATCAGGAAAATGATTTTATCTTTGTTTATAATGTTGATACTGGAATACTGTGTAATGTTCTGAAACCTTTTTGTAGAAAGTAAAAACACAAGTATCTCAAAATGGTTATAATGCTTTACAGTAATAAATTTAAAGAGTACAACCTGTTTATATGCACAAAATAAGCTTTTCTTAAATAAAATATCATTCTTGATACTTGCACCCCAGGAAAGCTCATAGAGAAAATAATAGCAAGAACAATGGCCAGAAAATATGAGCTACTAGAAAAAAATCATGTATGTTTAATAGTGGTGAGAATGATACCCAAAATTACCAGGTGTGGGGGTCTCCATCTTTAAACTGAAATTGTCTGAAATTGTCTGAAGTGATTCCAGAGCTGAGCACAAGTTGTTAAACTCAATATATGAGTTGCTGGGTGCCATTCCCCAGATGACATTATGCAGGAAATCAGGCTGGTGGTGTAATAATTTTACTAATCTATGAATCTACAAGATTTTATTGGCTGAACTCTTATTCCTGTGTACCTTCTTGCAGATTTCAATACCATTATTAATATTTATCAAAGTGACAGAAATAAATTACAAATTGTTTTCTACTCTTTAGCATTATGTATTGTCTGTTGTAAGAGAGAAGGCAAAGTCATTACTGCATTTCATTTTCTGAGCAACTGTTCTACCTGAGAGTGTTGATGAATCACAGTTTGTTAGGGTGGCCCCTGCAAGTCTGCTTGAAAATATTAATGAGATTTCTGTGGTTGCAATTTCCCATTAGTGGTAGGATAAAAATAATCTTCACAGCTGTCAAGATTTATAGTCATATGTGAAAATATATCTGGGGAGAGGGGAGGGCATCAGAAAATGAGATCAAGCAGTTACTTTAAACTGAGAACAAAAATATTTCCTGATCAATTAAATCTAACTCTGATATCTCACATAAGCCTTTCATAAGCTTCACTGTTAAGGGAACAAATGTATTTTGTAATTTGGATTTATTTTAAGGAAGTTATGGCTTAATTTTAAGACATCTATAATGAATGTCTTTAAGGGAAGGTTGAGTGAAAGTAACATTAAATCATATTACAGAAAGGAATTCCAAGAAGAAATAATTATTAAATTTCTCATAATTAATTTGTTGCATTTATTAAGACAAATGCCTGGTTACATTTGAGGTTACCAGCCTGTGGTTTGAATTCTAATAATATTTTTATTAAAGCAGATGACATAATATCTATGATGCAAAGTGAGCTCTCATTCTGTTCTCAGAAAACAAAAAATGCCCAAAGCAGCTTTAACTGTGCAGAGAATTACACTGGTGAAAAAAATTGTCCACTCTTAGGTTTTCTCTGGTTGCTGATTTATGAACCTGGACAATGCAATTTTGTTTTAAAACAGAAATCTAAAATTCATGCAACTCCCTTCACTGGTAACCTCAAATGCATCTTATTAAATGCACTGTGTTAATAATTTACTTTATTTTAATCATTACTGTGATGAAGTTTGGAATATAATTTGAATCCACTTTTCATTGAATTTGCCTTTATAATTAATGATTTGATGCTTAGTCATAATTCTCGCCTGAAAATCACATGACAAAATTTATTTGATTCTTTATAATCAATGTCTAATAGAAGTAGCTTATCCAGTGAAAAGTTTTGACCTTCTGCATCTGCAGCAGTATAATTCTCAGTGCAATCAGAATTTCTCTGATGTTGGTTTTATATAGGCTGAAAGAGACTCACTTTACACAGTAGGCATTATTCCATTATATATGTCAGTGAATTTCAACATTTTATGTGTTGTTGACCTTCCATAATTTTCCAAGGGAAAGACAGATCCCGGGACAGTGAATTTAAATTATAATGCCAGTAGTCTTGTGTTTTACAGCCCCATTTTGAAGACCTTTCAGAAGCAGTCAGCAAATCCCCAGGGGTCTGTGGGACACGGTGTGGAAATCACCGCACCAAAGGAAATATTTGCCAGCCTACACTGTGAGCAATAGAGATCTTTGAGTGTGTGTGTTCTGCAGGGCACAAAACAGATTCAGCTTCAGCTTCAGCTCCGTCCTCAGTGCTGCAGTCACACTGAAAGACTGATCCAGCACAAAGCATAACTAAAGTACTTGTAATTAAAAATACATGGAAGAGGGAGAAATCTGATTTCAGACAACATCTTATTTCCAGACTGACCACAACACACTATGTTAGAGCCTATTTCCAAAACAGTGTACTTTCTCTTCAGTGCAGGCATTGAGTCATGCTAAGGAATGTATTCCATTACAGCTTTGCTGGCATGCACTGTAATTTCATGTAGAACCAGTTAGTTGCTGTGGTGACAGCAACCAACAAACAGAAAAAAATCGTGAACTCTTTCAGGACTGGTCAAAGCAGTTTAATGACAGCATCCATGCTTAAAAGTGTGAAACTTTCTTGTTTTGCTCTCATTTAAAAGGAGACCTGAGGTGTGATATCATCCTAAGGCCATTTGTGTTTCCTCCTGCAATATTGTTAAATTTTTTTAAGCTGTAGAGACTGTAATCTATAGCCATTCTTTCAAGAAAATTTGGAGTTTATCTCTGTAATAACAAAATGAACCACAATTAAACTTGATGAAACCCCCCTGTCTTGGAGAGGTATGTGAAGACAGAATCTGGGCTTGTTGGTGTGGATGATATTCATCTAGTACTGAAATCTGTACAATACTTTCATAACCTAAAATTTATTATAATATTCAATGGGGGTGTTTGAAAAATAATGCAGGATAAATATAACATTGCATTATTTGAAGAGAGGTACAACTCACTGAAAACTCACAAAAAGTCAAAGTCATAAATATCTTCATTATTGCTTCTATATTTGATCTTATTAACAATTTCAAGAAATGCATAGTGTGGGATGCTGCCTATGAAAAGGTGGAGATTTCTTATTTTAAAGAGGAAAAAGTATTTTACAAGTCTGTTATTCGGTTTTGACCTTCGTAATGTTTAGATGTGCAGATACCATCCAGTGACAATGAGATGGATGTAAAGTGTGATTCAAGTTACTGCAAGGATGCTGAGTTGTTACCTGCTCTGTGTCAAAGGAGATGGAGCTGGGGGGAAAGGTTACTTAGGGCTACTATAGAAAAGGAGGAGTTTGTGTATCAGGAGAACATTATTGTGTTCTCTTCCCTCAGATTACTTTGTTCAGTTGGATCAATAAAGAACCAAGGGAAAGATCTCACTACAGGTGAGTTTGTCCTTTTTGTTCAATCCACTCACCAGCTACAGGGACTGCTAAAATGTGTGCATATGGTTTTGTCAATTGCACAGATGTAAAAGAACTGAGTTTCTCTTCTTCTCTTAATGCATTTTAGAAGAGTGTCATAGTTAAAGTTGTTCATTAAAAACACTTCTGCCTCTGGGACTCCCAGATCTCCTGGAAGTGTTAGAACTCAAGCAGATTTCCAGCCAAACTACAGAACCACAGCACAGCCCAGCCTAAAAAGGATCTTGAAAGATCACCTGGCCCAATATTTCATTGGAGAGGGAGCCCAGATGAGATTATCTAGCACCCCATCCATGGATGCATGTTAAAACCCTCCATTGATGGGTACTTGATGGGTACTTCATCATGTCCCTGGGGAGGCTGTTCCAGTGATTGATAGTTCTCACTATAAAAAGTTTTTTCCTAATTGAAGATGGAACCTCTCCTGGAACAATTTGTATGCCCCATCCCCACCCCTATCTTTTCCATGTATCTCTTTGTAAAGTTAGAGCCTCTGTCCTGCTTCTGACAGGAAAAGGTTCAGTCTAAAATGGTACAATTCCTCATTTCATCCGCCCAGTACTGCAGGATTCAGAGAGGCTCTTTGATTCCTGCCTGCTTGCAGAAGCACCTGTGGAGGGGGATCTGGGTAACCCCACCGGAGCTGCCAGCATCCTGTGGTCACAAAATGCTCAGGGGCTCATCTGAATGTCCTGGCACGTCATTGCCAGCCCTGCAGAGATGGCAGAAGGCTCTTCCTGTGCTGCTCTGCTCCATCTGCAAGGAGGACATCTGGGAGTAGTGGCCACCTGAGCTCAGACAGAGGTGGGACAGCAGGCAAAAATGTGAACATGGGGTACCTTTGTGCAGGTATCCACTGCGAGTCAGGGGGTACCTGTGCTCAGTCACCTCAGAGGAGGGCAGCTGTGGCAGCGTGTGTGGGCACTTGTGTGGATGTGCATAGATCTGGCACTAAACATACATGTTGTTATTCTCATTCATTGCCATTTTAATGGCCTAACTGTCACATCCATCTGTCATGAAAAACTGCATGTAAAAATCAATGTGGAAAAAACAGGCTTGCTATGGTATGAGCTGGAGAATTTGGCTCAGAAGTAATACATATGCATTTAGGTGCCTGCAAGGACGTATATTTGTGTGCATGTGTGTGTCGGTGTATTTCATTAATATACACTGTATTATTGCTATAGTTAGGTAATTCTCAGCCCATTACTTTTATTGCTAAATTTGTTAATTTACCACGTATCCTCAAGGGACTATATTGACATTGGCAGGATAAGTCTAATGGCTGTTGTGATGTCTAGACAAAAGGGATTAAAGACAGCAGAAATACTTACTCAATATTTTCCTTCTGTGGGAAGTTTCTGTCTCACTCTTACAAACCTTTTAATGTAACTTTATTAACTATTTAATATAATAACAAATGTATGCTGTAATGGAATAAGTGTAAGCATTTTACATGTATTTACAGTTGGCTGGGCAGACTCTCCCTACCTAACATCAAAGCCAATTTAATATTGTGGGTTTGAAATTAAACTAGGAATGTTAAGTCTCTAGGACTTTTCATTGCAAATGAAAAAAAATCACATCAGTTGGACTGGTGCTATGGAAATCCTACACTATTTTGAAAATAAGAGAAAGTAAATCCCACTCTTTGAACAGCAGAAAAAGAACAAAGCAAAAGCTTGGGCTATCTCTATGTGGGCAACATAATCTGGGGAAGATCCAGGGATGCATAAATTCTAGGTGAGAGAACAACCATTATACTAAAAGTCTTGTTTGAGTTCCTACCAAACCACCAGACAAAACATCCTGCTGCATCACTCCTATCATAATTGCTGTGACAAGAGAATTGATGGGAGGAGTGCTGACAGCTCTCTTTCCAGACTTGTGTCTTGATTTTTCTTCTCTCACATCTTCAAAGTTATTTACATCAAGGTGTCTTCTGCGAAGACGATCTGAGATTTGTGAATGAAGACTGGTTAAGTCAGATGATTGACATGGAAAAATGTCAGGAGAAAAGAAGAATGGAAGATTAAAGGGCAGTTCAGAGAGAAGAGGAAGAATATGTTAGTGAAGAAGTCCAGAAAAGAGTGAGGTAGAAAAGGTTTATATATATATGTATATATGTCAGTAGGAAAAGAAGTTTTGAAAATTTTCCATACTTATGAAGATTGAGCTGAGTGAAATTGGTCTGAGCTGCCAACAAGTAAACTTTTTCAAGATATTCACTGTTGGTCCATACTAACTACTCTGTCCTCTCTGGGGCTGTGTAGGAGGTGTTTTGGTAGAACAGCTTAAGTAAAATTAAAGATAAAACCCAAGAACCTCCCCCCCCATTTCCAACAAGCTCTGTTCCCAGCTTTTGCCATCCCATCCCTTCTCTCTGGAGTGAAGCTACTCGCTTCATCGCTCTCCTTTCGCTCTCCATCCCAGCTTGGAAGATCCCACATTGCGTTGTGGGAGGCTTCGATCTCTGCTGTCACAGGCTGGCTCTGTCTCTACATTTGACAGGGTTTTTGGCAGCATCTTGTTTCCACTCCATACCTCCCTCTACCACCACATGGGCAGATGGGCCTCACCTGCTATTCTAACTGCTACACTTTCCTCCATGACTGATTACATATCTTAAAATGTGAGGACAACAAAGGAAAAATAAATGTTGCTTGGCTTTGGAGATCTGCTCATCTTTATATTTTCCAGCAGAGAAAAGAATGTAGTCAAAACCAGAAAGAGGAAGAATTTAGAAGACTAAATACCAAAATTTTATTGCCCAGATCTTTTTTAAATAGAAAACATAAATTAAAGAAGTGAGATATATATAACTAATGAAAAGAAACACAGAAGAAAGAGTGAAACAGAAGAGAAGAGCTTGGAGAAAGATATCTTGTTTACATATGCTGTATTGTTAGAAAGTTTAAAGATGCATTTTGTTCTTGAAGCCAGGAATACTTTTCTCAAAAACATAAAACTCCATCATTACCCAGATTATGAAAAGGCTTTTCCCTGGCCTTACTAGAAAGGAGAGTCTATGCTGGTTTGGAGGCTGTTTGACAGCCTGGAGCATGGGGCTTAAAATGATTTATTTTTTTTGGACTTGATTTTGAAGTTAGAGAATACGCTGTCAGTCAGCAAACCACAGAACACATGCAATCCAAAACAAAGCTACTAACCAATCTACAGATGCAACTAAATACAGGATTGTTCACGGTGCCTATGCATACTGAGGTAAAATGTATCCAAAGACTATTAGAGACTGAATTCCCTGAGTTTCTCTACCTGATTCCTTAACTTTTTTTAACATGACAGAAGCCATTCACAATGCTCATATGAAACCTAGCATACATATAGGCAGATGTGTATATAGGTACACATGGCCATTCTTAGCTATGTTTTTTTTTCCCCCTAAAGCATGGTTGTGGATGTTTTAATATTGTAGCAATGAGTCATCACCACCATGGTGATTTTAACTGGGATTCCAGCTAGGACTGACTGTTCCTCCTTTGTCTGACAGGGGTCTGTGAAGACACTGGGTGAGCTTCTTGTTCTGCCAGTGTTTGCTCCATTCCTTGCTACTGTGTCTCATCCTCAGCAGTAGCTCTGGCACTCACAGTCTGCATTTTCTCAAGCAAGGGTTTTTTTCACTGCTGGCTCTTAAAAACTGATTACGACGTGGCATATTATAGTCAAGATCCAAAATATGCTTTCTTCAGTGTATCAGTGTCTGAAAGGTGTCGATAAACTCCAGCTTTCTAGCACCAATATTGTGCTCAGTTTATGGACATTTGTAATTGGAAAAAAAAAAAAGTGTCGCTAGGTGATATAGAGACTGTTTATTTGTTGGGTGAGAAAGGTGCATAAGGTTGAGGTACTCAACACTGTGGCATGCACTTTATGTGCATGATACTCACTAACTCCCCTTAAGTAATTTATCAAGTATTTTCTATGCATGAATCATGTTTCCAGTTGTGTGTTTTTGTATAAACCACTGGGATTCATTGTAACAGTTTCTCTCACATCATACATCAACTTCCCAGTGAGGACCTCAGTTTTTCAAACACATTTACATTATATTTATCTTTTATTTAGTAGCCATCATTGCATACTAGTACTTCCAAGCTGCTTGTTCAGGTAGTTTAACAAGGCAAGTATTTCCCTATAAACAGCAGAATTCCATTACAAAAAAATCATCTATTTATCTTCTCCTCAAACTGTTTCTGGATTTTTTTTTGTAATAATAATAAAAAAGTTCAACTAGAAGGATGCCAAGTGTTGGGGATTTCAGATATTAAATAATTGTGACAGTTGGCAATAGTCCGGAATAAGAAGTTTGTAGTACATCATGCTTCTGTATTCCCTAACCTGTGATTTCAGATGTCCCTGTTTCAGTTTTTACCAAATCTTTAATTCTGTAGGGAAGTGAAATATCTCTGACAGATTTTGTTTTTTCTGAAAGCAAACTGTTGCTATAGCAAAATATGAGGTCTCAAATTTGACTACAATGGAGGTTAAAGGAGAACAAGATATTTTAGAACATAAATCATGCCTGCAAAATCACTGAAAATGCTGTTTAATAAACAAAGAGTGTAGAATTATATTTAACTGGAAACTTTCCTGTAAAGGAAACGCCTCTTTCTTTGGTGGAATCTACCAGCTCATGTTTTCCATTTTAAATTATTTGCATCTCTCTTCCAGGTACAAAGTATGTATATTTTCTTTAACTGCATTCTTACACCGATGTAATTTAGCAGATGAGGTTGGCCTTGGAGTACACAAGTAAGCCACTGGCCTGTGTTTGTCTTCTTCTGCATACTCTGGGACAGCTGCCCCACTCGGGAGGACTAGTGGAAGGAAAAGAAATGTGTTAGTCTGTAGGTGGTACTCAGTTCCCACCTGGGGCTGGGCCCTCCTGCTCAGAGAGCAGTTCCCATTGTCCCCTAACCCTGACAGAAAGTCCCCTGGCGTCAGTGCAGTGCTGGGTTGGACAGAGCCACTGCCCAATACACTTTTGAGTTGTTTTACTCTCTGCAAAAGCATTCAACCAGGTGAATATAAATCAATTTGCAGGAAAAAAAAAGATTATTACTGTGACTGGGTATAGCATTGCAAATATTTGCCTTCATCTGTTATCCCAGCCTACAGCTGCCCCTGGCCTGATGGGAGCCTCTCAACTCCATCTCCCAGCCTACCAGCTAAATCCCACTGGCACTGGATTTAGATACTTACATTAGGAAACAACCACATCCAGGTCCATAAAAACATGGAGCATGTTGGACATCCTCAGGCCAGCAGCAACCCAGCTGGATTTGGGACCAAAAACAGTTGTGTCAGTGTGGACTCAGGTTAATCAGCTGTGCTAAGAAGCAGGGCTAATTTAGCTCAGGGGCAGTGCTGCAAGCTACAGAGCTTTATGGAGCACACGATGCCACACCCCTGCATTAGAAATGCTGGGAGCTGGTTTAGAGGCTTCTGGTCCATACAATGTGGCACAGCAGAGACATTGCCCTTCAGTCCCAAAGAATGTGCAGTGATGTGCAGTAATACCTTAAAGTAATAGGCCAAGTCATTTGTACACCTTCACCTCCCTCAGAGCTGGATTTTGTAATGATTATATTAAATATTACTCCACAAAAAGCACTTCCTGTGCCAGGGGCAGCATTGGGGCAGACTCCAGTCAAGCGTAAAAAGTTATTTTCTTCTCATTTTGTGGCCATCAAAGATATCAAGGAAAGTGCAAGTGGCTTCCAAAATTGTATTTTCAGTTTTCATAGTCATAATATGCATGTAAGGAATAACATTAATTACAACATTTTTCTTCAACCAATAGCCTAGCTTAAGTATAGCCCGATATCAAAAATGACTACTTCCCACATTTGTATAGCACAGGAAATCATTAAAGCTGATATAAAGGTGTCACACAGAGTCACATGAGGATGATACTGTGAGGTAAATCTTTAATTATATCTCTAAATATTTATCCAACTATAAAAGACAAAGTAATGAACACCTTGACTATTCAGAACTAAAACTTTCCTTCTTTTAAAACACAGTGACCACAAACATGACCTCTTTTTTCAACTGGTAGCTGAAAATGGCTTTTATATCATCTAAGGGGTGCCTACTTTACATATTTAAAATGCAAAGCAAACTATGGATAGCCTGTCAGTGATATAAAATCACTAACCAACCCAGGAACATATTTCATGTAATCTTTTTAATGAAATGGTTAAACATATTTGAATTGAGCAAAACACATGTGAGTAGAGAAATTTAATGATCAAGTAGAAACAAACCTCTTTTGCAAAGTATTCTACCCCTTTTGCAAAGACCCATCAACCTCTGAACTGTCCCTCACTTGAACACTGTTCTGCTGTCAGGTTGTGTGCTCCATAGAGAGTCCAAGGTGTCAAGAAGGCACCATTGTGGTCCATCCTCCTCTCCCGGGATGAGAAGATATTCTCAAACTATTTCTGAGGAACTACTTTGAATATATTGGTTAATAATGGAAATGTTTACGTCATGTGTGAGATTTCTATATAGTTATTATTCCAGTCCCCTTCTCAGTTCACCAAATAATTTTTTCCACCACTTTATACAATTCTGTGTGCTTCTCACATAAGTAGAGTTAAATTTGTTTCCAAGGAAGCAAGAAGCAACTACAGTCAAAACATCCTGAAGTGCTTATTAATCTTCAGCTCAGGTGCTGAAGTGGGCAACGCCTTGTTCAGGGAATTTTACTTGCCTGAATCCCAAACTGGGTTGTTTAAACGCAGCTGTTCTTGTGGTGTGCCAGAAATGGTGACCATCCTTGTAGAACCTCACACCAAATTGTGTAGATCCAGATGGCTAATGCTAAATAAAGCTCCTAGAAGAAGAAGATATTCTTTGAATAAAACCCACCATTGTGATTAATGTGCTCAGGCACAGAATTGGAAAAATGACTGAGTTCCTTAGAAATATCTGTGGTTTATTACCAACTAGAAACTTGTAACACACACCAGTATTTTGAAGCTTTATGGTATAATACTTCATATGTCTTTAAATTTTATGCTATGAATTAATTTTTTTAATATGCTCTTATTTCTTACTTTTTTTCTTCTAAAACTATTCTAAGGAGTACAATCAGACAATAGCAGCAGCACAACACAATTCAAATGACTTTCTTATAATGCTGTGATTCAAAACAAAGAAAAACATCTTACAAAAAGTTTTGAGTCTCAAGGTGCATGTGCTCAGACTCTGGGGCATCCTTTTTGTTGTGCAAGGGGACCAGGAGGAGTTCACTAGGAATCCCTTCTGTCCATGGAGTCCAAATGCCATCTCCATACGGTGATGCTGAGGTTTTACTCCCTGGTTTCGTTAGTCCCTCCTCAGTACCTTGGGGCTGGCCTTGTGCATCTCGCAGTGCCACCACGTTGGACTGAGGCCACCCCAGGGATGCAGGGCTGGGGCTGAGGTTCAGCAGCATGGGGAGGGAGGCCCAAGGGCCAGTGTGGAAGGAGCCCTTGCTGCCCTACTCCCCCGGAGGCATGGGGGGAGGCTGGGCTGTCTCAGCCATTGGCAGGCTCCCTGGTCCGTCCCCAGCAGGAGCTGCTGAGCGAGGCAGGAGCTGGTCTGGTGGGAATACGTGCCAGGCTGACGGCCACGCTGGGTGATGCCTCGCTGGGTCTCAGTGCTGGCTGGGAAACTGCTCCCTCCCTCTGCAGTGCCCTCTGGGTACTCAGGAACAAGACTTTGTACTTTTGTGCCACCAGGCATGGGTTGATCCCTTCTTCTTTTGTCAGAAGATTGGAAAAGGAGATCTGGATAAAGGAGCTGCTGCTGTTGGCTGCTGCCAGACCTCAGGGTTTTCTGTATGATTGCTCAAAGGGAACTTTCATTTCCTTTTGCGGTCACAGGGAGAAGCAGTCTGATGCCACACTGTGTCCTCTTTGCTCCAGTTCTGGTTTACCCTTCGGTGTGTTTCTGGGTTTTCACAGCGTTTTCAGCTATCCCACACTAAACTTGCTCTCTGTTCCCACTGCTAACTGCAGGTGGCTTCCCAGGGAAGTACTTTGCAGCTGCTGCTTATCCCAAGGCTCAGCATTTGTACCCGCTTAGAGGAGAGCAGATTATTCTTCCCGTTGTCCTTCTGCATTGCCTTCATCTGCCTAGCAGGCGGTAGGTGCCTGCCAGAGGCACGGCCGCAGGATGGATGCTGCGCTGGCTGCCCGACATCCGCAGCCAGGCTCTGCCCCCGCCGTGTCCCCAGCACCTGTTCCCACGGGGGTGGCCGGGCTGACACCCGTCGCTGTCCCAGCCACCGCACCGCTCGCTTGCAGGGCGCCTCTGCAGCCGAGTGTAAAATTAACCACTGTCTCTGTGTGCCCAGGGCCAGCTTCAAAGCCCTTTGAAATTGTGGGGATTTTTCTACCCACTTCAAAGGGCCCTGGCTCATGAGCGTGCAGCACAAGGTGCACCAGTTAATTTTTAAACTCCCATTACCAGAAAACTTGTAAAGTGTACCCGAGCATAAGGCTGGGGATGAGCTTGCTGGAACACTTGACAAGGCACAGATGAACAACTGGGATTAAGAATTTCTTTCTTTGCTATTTATCTTTTTACGCCATGCACATGCCGTTTAATCATTCCTTGTAATCATTTACCTATGTTTTCTGCTGTCCTGCACATTTAGTGCTTAGTTGTTCCCCTTACAACACTTTGCCCAGCAATCCACAGGACCCAGCGAGGTCTGCAGGGCTTTCCAGAGTTGATGCTACATTTCTGAGCAGCCCAAAAGTTCAGAAACCCTTGGCGTACTTGAGTCAGAACCACACCACCACATGGACAGCTCTGCAGGAAGCTGCTGCCACCAAGGCCAGCCCACGGGCAGTGTGCTCACTTGTCAGGGTGCTGGGCAGCCATCCCTCTCTGCCCTCCTGCCTCCCTGTCTCCCTCATGCCTCCCAAAATATCTCCCCCCCTGCTGCTTGGGATGCTTACTGCCACAGGATGGTTACTGGCAGGATGAGAAGTTATTCAACAGTGTGTAAAGGCTGCTATTTTATTTGGCTCTGGTTTGTGAGGTGTGTAAAGATACAACATGAGAATAAACAAACAAACAAACCCGAAGAAAACACCTTTGTTTTATTTACTTTTCCAGAACTTCACGTCTTTGTTTCATCCCAAGTCCTCTACATCCCCCATTTTACATCTCGGCACCAATAGTAATAAAATAAAGTTAAAAAAAAAATTGAAAATAAATGTTTGAAGTAGTGAAGATAGGCAAAGAACATTTTATTTATAGAGCAAGGAATAAATAAACAGACCTCTGAAACAAATTGGAGAGTGGTCTCCCAAAGGAAATAGTGGCAATTAAATTGCTTGAATAATTTAAAACTAGGCCGGACAAAGCACTTAATAATATATGGCAGAAAAGAAGCCTGCCTTGGCAGGAGATGGAGTAGATGACTTAATCGGTCTTTTCCCTCTCTAGCCTGTATTATTTTATGGTTCATTACTGTAGATGACTCAATGTTAACAATGCTTATTTTCTTACAACCACTTGCCCGAGGACAGTGTAAGTCCATGTCATGACACTTTATTAATTATTCCCACTTACCAGAAAGGCACTGGAGGTGCTAAGCAGTTTTTAGGAATGAAATATTGTGTGAGTGTCTCTGTTTTAGGGCTGAGTATGAAAGAAGAGTGGAAAGCCATCCGTCAGCTGCATCCTACAAAAGGCATCCTATATGTCACATATCACTATCATGCTTTTTCCATCATCACAAATTAGAGAAAAATTCTTTGTGGAGTATGTTCAAAAGCATTGAAATTGTGTTTGTATCACTAAAGGCAAAACTCACTTTTCTTTAACTAACACAGTGTAGAGCTCTGTGAGTGAGGGAAATACACAGTCTGAATGCTTCTGAAATGCACCCTAGATAAAAATACCATATTCATTTGGAGGTGTTTCTAAATGACATTAAAAGTGACTGGCACCTGTTGTTTATCTTATTTGGCCATAAAGGAGCTTCACACTTCCTTACATAAAACATACTGAGAAGCATGTGGGCAGAGATAGTCCAATGTTTATTGGACATTGAGTAAGTCAGAAGGTACATTACTAGGGAAAGAACAGACATAAACCAAAAACTATACAACCATTACTTCACTTGACATGAAATCTGTACTATTAAGAAAATAGACAAACACTGATCAGATACACACAAATGACAAATATAGGAAAGCCTTCCTTGGTTTGGCAGCTGGACTAGATGAACTCTAGGAGACTTACAGGACAGAAAAAGACTCAGTTCAGAGAGAGGGAGATGGGATACACAATACAAAATTATCTAAATATAAAAAAGAAAAATTCTATAGCATCTATAGCACCTTCTACACATTTTTCTATGTAAGGGCAATGGACTTTCAGAGAAGTAAGCCTAAGTTAGAGACATTGAGATTCTTTCTAATAGAACACTGAAGAACTGGAATATTTTGCTTGGATAGAATAAAAATCTACAACAGATGTCAGACAAACATCCATTTAGAATGATTTAGGTGTATTTGATATTACTTTGGGCCAAAGTACACCAGATGATTTCTTCATAGTCCTTTCATCCCTGCTGTTTATGAATTTGTGAATTAATGGAGAATGCAAGTGTGGAAAGAAAAATCCTGGGAGGATACTTACAACAGGGCTTATGAGACTGGCGTGGAAAAGACTTGCATGCAATTATTTATAGGATTGCCAAATTTTCACATTTGTCATGCTACTAAAAAAAGACAGAAATTGGCATTTTGGAACAATTGCAAAATTTTTAAAATTGTCATGTTTGGCATTGTAATCCAGCGCACAGACAAGGCATGAGTGCCAGAAAGGTACTTTTACAGAGATACTGAGAAGTCTGTGGTAGTCCTAATCTGAGGATCCAAATGCTTCTGCAGTTTTGCAACAGCAGCAGAAGTTTTGTCAGTGCTTTTTGACCATGTTAATGCATATTGGCTTGTGCCAGAGGGCACATTACACACACAAATAGTCTAAATCATTCCGTTTTAATATCTGGGTTACCAGGGAGAAAAGTCCTCTTAGCTTCTTGGTTATTTCTGCTCCATAAACCTTCAATATAACTTTAGGCTATCAGAGTCTCACATCTACAAATGCCTGAAAAAGGCCGAAAAGAATCAGTACCAGATATGTTGTGGACCTCTATTTCATTCATCCATATTTTCAGAAGACCAAAATGAAAATGTAGTAGCACCTATGGTGGAGAAGCAAGATACTGGCTATATCTAAAGATAATATATCTGATTTTGCCATTACTCAAAGCTGTTTGCAGTTTCTTTTTGAAGTTTATATCCTGTTTTGATAATAATCAACATAAAGAGTTATCTGTCCTGGTGAGAATATGGGCTTTTTTTATTCCTTTCTTATGCACTGAAAATTTTGTGGGTTTTTTTCCCTTTACATGGGATTTATGTCTTCCCTTGTTTTATTGCTCTCCTTTTAGATCGCTGTGTTCTCTTACTGGAAGGCACAGCACAAATAACTAATACAAGCCATTCCCTCATCAGAGCGGTCACCCTTTACCAATACCAACAAGCATAACTACCATAGTGATGAACTCCATAAAGTGAAGCAGAAAATGCCTCCCAGAATGCCATCCATTCTCCACTGTGCCAAAAGGCTCTGGTTCATTTTTCCCCACAGCTCTGTTAACATTTTTTCAACAGCTACTTTTACTAGCCAAGGCTGAAATATTTGGAGAATTCCTTGGGCAAAATAAAACAGATGGTGGAACAAACAACTTTGAACAGTGTCACTCTTATTTTCCAGATCTCTTATTTTCCCCCTATACCCTCTAAAGCCATTGCAATGCTAACTTCTTATTAAAGCTGCACTTCACAAAATTATTTGGCTCTTGATGTTCCAGTCCCATAGGATTTGAAGCCCATTAATAGCAGCAAAATTAATTGGGTTTTTCTGCAGTTGCATGTTTACACCCTCACACCCACCCTTCTGTGTTATCATCCTTCCCCTGCCCTTCCCTTCCCTTCCCGTCCCTTCCCTTCCCTTCCCTCTAAGAAATTAACCTGTATGAAATTTGCTGAAATTTGCAAAGTACCTTCCAGACATCACCAGGGTCCTCCTCTGATGTTGCAGAGGAGAGTAAGTGCTGGAGGAGGTGAAATTCCTCAGAAGCAACTGTCCCTTCTTCACTGTGCATCAGAAATCCTCTTGCAAGAAGAACTCCATGTGCCACAGAAGCCCGAGGGGAAAGGAGGCTTTGCTCTTGACTCACAAGCAGAAGTTGCCTGTGGCTCCCAGGCATGGCAGTGACCCAGGGTGGGTGAGCTCTGGGGGCAGCACATCACAGGGGCTCGGATGGAAGTCCCAGGAAAATACCGCACAGCCTCTGGTGGTTTTCTCCTGGAGATGGGGATATGGATAACTTGGTGGTCCACGTTTTAGCTGCTTGCAACAGGTTGGTGACATCTGATTTACACTGTGACAAGACTATTATCTCCTCTTTTAGATCAAAAGTAACAGGACACCAAAAATTGTCTGTGCTGTACTTTTTCATTTACAAGTTTGAACAAGTCATTTTGGCTGCTCTTGTTTTGATGAAAATAAGGAACAGCCAAACATAGCCTTTTAAAACCAAACCAAAACAGAGCACAACAAAAAAAAAATCATGCTTCCAAACAAAAAAAACCCACAAAAAACCAACCAACCAACCAAACAAAAAAAAAAACAAACAAAAAAACCCAAAAAAACCAAAACCAAAGCCAAACCCAAACCAAACCAAACCAAACCAAACCAAACCAAACCAAACAAAAAAAATCAAAAAAACCAAACTCAAAATGAACCAATCAACCAAAAAATTATATGTCTGTCTTGTGTTTGGAAATGTGTGTGAAAGAGAGGCACCAGGTCAAAAATCTCCTTATTATACTGAAGTATTACTCCAAATATTATATAATGATCAAGCTTGGCAGGAATATATAGGATGGATCTATATTCATGTTACATCATTACCACATAGCTCCAGCTTCCCAAGGATGATAAACAAATATAGGAAATAGGAATTCTTTGCAAACTTTTTATTTCCTATATATGAAATGTTTCATCACAACGAATTTTGGAATTTAAGTCCATTTATTTCTTGTTATATATAAGGCACCAGTAGTGTCATTTGATCAGATAAAATATACTAATTCAGATAAAACACTTTACTTGGATTTAAGTTAATTAATTAAGTACAAGAAAGGCTGAGATGGCTCCAGATAAACTAATACTAATACTTCTAGGTCCAACATTGTTGTAAGTACTATAGCACTGAGTGCTCTGGTAGCTTACTCTGATGTCTGTGGGGCCATTTCTGACTTGATTTTGTGCAATGTTCATCCATAAACTGCAAAAACAATTGCCCACTCTACAGGAGGAAACTTATTTTTTCTCAAATATAGAACATGAACTTTTAAGCTGCTGAAAGAAAATGTGATTGTCAAACACTCAGCACTGCCAAGTCCACCACTAAACTATGTGCCCAACTGCCACATTTACACATCTTTTAAATACTTCAAGGGATGGTGACTCAACCACTGCCCTGTACAGCCTGGTCCAATGCTTGACAACCCCTTCCATGAAGAACTTTTTCCTAATATCTGATCTAAAACTCCCATGGCACAACTTGAGGCCGTTTCTTCTTGCTCTATGGCATGTTACCTGGGAAAAGAGGCTGATCCCCACCTCGCTAGAACCTCCTTTCAGGCAGTTGTAGAGAGCAGGAAGGTTTCAGCCCCCTTCTCCAGGCTAAACACCCCCAGCTCCATCAGCTGCTCCTCACAGGACTTGTGCTCCAGACCCTTCTCCAGCTCCATTGCCCTTCTCTGGACTCGCTCCAGCCCCTCAGTGTCCTCCTTGAAATGAGAGGCCCAAAAGTGGATTTGAGGTGTGGCCTCACCAGTGCCGAGTACAGGGGACGATCCCTGCCCTGGTCCTGCTGGCCACGCTGTTGCTGATCCAGGCTGGGTGCCATTGGTCTCTTGGCCACCTGGGCACAGCTGGCTCACGTTCAGCCACTGTCACCAGCACCCCCAGGTCCTTTTCCCTGGAGTGGTTTTCCAGCCACACTTTCCCCAACCTGTGGCACTGCCTGGGGTTGGTGTGACCCGAGGGCAGGACACGGTGCTCGGCCTTGCTGCACCTCACACCATTGGCCTCAGCCCATCGATCCAGCCTGTCCCGATCCCTCTGCAGAGCCTCCCTACCCTCCAGCAGACCAACACACACAACCAGCTTGGTGTCACCTGCAAACTGACTGAGGGTGCCTTTGATCCTCCCATCCAGTTTATTAATAAGGATATTAAACAGGACAGGCCCCAGTACTGAGCCCTGGGGAGCACTACTAGGGCCCAGCCACCAGCTGGATTAGGTCCATTCCCCACCACTCTCTGGATCCAGCCATCCAGCCAGTTTTTTACCCAGCCAAGAGCACACCCATCCAGGCCATGGACAGCCAGTTTCTCCAGAAGAATTCTGTGGGAAATGGTGTCAAAAGCTTTACTGAAGTTTGGGGAGACAATGTGCACAAACTCTCCCCTCGCTGCTAAGGTGATCGGGTCAGTCAGGCAGGACCACTGTCCAGAAATTTTCAGAGAATAAACAGTAAAAATTTTAACAATGTTCTCCCTCTTTAGCAAACATTTGCTAATAGATTTCACAATAACAATACGTGTTTTCAGGATAAAATCACATGCAAACTAGACATGTTATATTCTGTGTGGGATCATCAACAGTTTTCCATCTTCACTAAGGATGGGCTGGACACAAACTTTTTTTGCGCTAGTTATTAAATCATATTGCATGTTTCCGTGTTGACAGGTTTGGACTTCTTCCAGGATGCTATTGATACAGAAGGCTGCGTAATTTCTGACACTGGCTAATTTTTGAACAATGTTGTTTATCTGTCTTTTGGAGAAACAACTGTGTGACTGATGGCTTTATTTTATCAACAGGATACATTAATTTTACTACTTTGCATGTGCAACATGTCAGGCTATCAAAATTACTACCCAGATAACCATGAAAACTGAGTTGTTTGATTAGTCTAAACTCTTGGAATTCTTTAAAAAACATTTCTCCTGGCTTGTCCCTCCCTGATTCCATTCACTGCCTTCTTTCCTTTTGTATGGACAACAACGGTTTACCAGGCAGGAGTTTTAACATGGCCCAAGAGTCTTTTTAGCCAATTAACCTTTCTCCATAGCCTGCATATTGCCAAATGAGGTCTGAGGAGTGAACAAGGAGTTTTCCTTCTAGTCCTTTGAATACAACTGCAGTTTAAAATAATAACAATTTTACACACCTATTTTTTGCACTGCTTTTGAGCAAAAGAATTTCCAGACAAATTCTCTTCTTAAAACTTAATTTTAGGAGAAACTTCTGGTGAATGCCATGCTTGAAGCAAGACTCATCACAATGTTGCTCATTGTTGAGTTTTGATTAATGTTCCCACTCAATTTCTGACTCACTCTCTTTCCAGCATGTGCAAATATTTGGTTTCTTTCTTTTTCTGGAGCATGTTCTGTAGAGTCCACTCCTGTAGTATCCAAGCAAATTTTCAACATCAACAAAAATATTACCAATACATTAGAACTTTTGTAGCATCCTTCTTTTAAGGGTCTGAGACTGCTCAACCTAGCTATTTCAGCATCCACACAAAACAACTAAGTGCTATTCTGTTGTTTTTCGCAGAAAAGAGAACAGTGGCATATAGCACTGAGGAATCTCTTACTTCAGTCTGTGGCTGAAGAGTAAATCAGAAGTGATGTATAACCTCCAGCCACACCAAGGGCAGAGCTGAGGTTTGTAACCCTTACAGAGACAGCTTTACAAAACTTATTTACAGTCAAATATTTGATTGTAACAAAAATGAACCAGTTGGGGTAAATTTCTCAATGTCTGTTGTTAATCTGCTGCAGGTTTTCCAGCAGTTCAACCACATCCATGAATAAATCAGTCTTCCTTTCCTTGTGAGTCCTTTCTTTTCCTTTTTTTTATTTTATTTTTTTAATAAAGCTTCTTTAGGCTGGCTGTAATCTAAAGCTCATTCTTGAGTGTGTTGAAAATAGAACGTCATTCTCCAGTTTCATAGTGAAGCAGACATTTGGTGCTCTTTTGCTACTTTATGATTTTTGATAAACTTTCAAAGACTGCAAGATATGCCTTGACACAAACTGTCCTTATGGAAGTTTAGAGGCAGACTCTTTCAAAGTCAAATGACCCCCTGGGTCCCTAAATTCTCATATCATGGCCATGAAGTCCCTCTTTTGGCTGCTTTTTCCTTTCTTCTAGCTCCCTTCTTCTTCTGCAGCTTTCCCAATTGTCTCAGAGTACTTACACTTCAAGCAAATCCCCAATTTTCCCAGAACAGAGCTGACCTTCGAGAATAACCTTGTTTTGCCTATGTGATCCTCAGAGTGCTGTATAGACATAGTTTTGTATTTCTTGAGGCTCTCCCTGGAAAATCTAAACACCCATGCACATGTTGAACTTCAAATGCAAAAAGAAACAGGTCAAAAGCCCCTCATAAGAGAAAAGCTTTTTTTTCCCCACCTATTTTTTCCCTACAATCAATGGTTTCTACACGAATATTTTTCCAAATCAGTATGAAATTGCAGTCCAGCCTAGCAAAACACTCTTGCTTGAAATGTCCTGTCCCTTGTTCCTTAATCTGTAATACCCAAATTATAAAAAACAACCAACAAAATAAAAACCACTCCTCACCCCCTGCCTTCCACAAGACAAAGTGTCTTTATAACACAGTAACTTCTATTGCTGATGCCAAGGAGAAACAGAGGTTTTCTGCTAATTAGAAGCTGTTATGAATCCTGTCTCAGAAGTGCCTCTGAAAGACACGGCTTGATTGCTCCCTGGATTCAGCCATGGCTCCCAGTGTCTTGGGCCTGGCAGAGAGCCTTCCCTGTTACTCAATAATCACTAGGCATTTCTTCATGCCCTGGCCCCTGTGAAGAACACGCTGTTATTCTCTGATGCGCAGGAGGTGCATATTACAGCACTGTTAAGGTGCTGTGGTTTATATTTTCACTGAGTATTTGGGTGGAGAATGCTTTGTTGTTATTCAGTCATCTTGAAATCACTCTTAATGCATGTCAAGTTAACCAAAGATGCAAATAAAAGCATTCATTCATCGAAACCAAGCAGACCATGCAGCCTAAGAGGCTTACAAAAGATGAAGGTGAAGAAAAGAGGAAGAGTGCACTTAACCTGTTTGAGGAATGGGATGGCTGAGGGAGAGCATTGCGTAGGCAGTGTGACCACACTCAATGGGAACATTTTTGGATTGCCACCAGCCTAATTACTGAGGTACAGACCAGGTATTTCTCATCTATATTCTAGCTTCCTAAGATCTGGGATGTTTCCATGTTGTCTTTTTCTTCAGGATCTGCTCAGTCTGGCACACAGCAGACCACAAGTGAGAAATCGATTACTGCTTCGTGATGCTACCACCCTTGGAGACAACCGGGTCTCCCCCTGTAGTGCCCTGGCACTTATCTTCCTTGGTAACCTCCATATCTCTTGGGTTGCAATAACTGCAGCTGGTCAGGAGCTACCCAGAGCCTTCCACCTAATTCCCAACAGAAGTGAAAGAGATGAACTCTGACATGAGGAATACTATGCTTTGAGTCAGGGAGTTGCAGGAGGAGATATGTTTAATGTTTTGCTATATGGCAGCTTCCATGAGAGAGGAAATAACGATTCTGTCTATGGGCCATGTGGCTCAGTTTTCTCTCTCTCTCAAAAGCCAGAAATAGATCCCTCTAAAAAATGAGCCAAAGCAAACTCCATTTTCTCTCCGGCAGCAGTGCTCTCCTAGTCATCATTGCTTTCTCAACTGATTTCTTCATCTTTGAAATCACTTGAAATCAAGTGATTAATTTCATGGCTTATTAAATAACTCCCAGGATCTGCCTTCCAGGTACTTGGTCTGCCCCTCCTGAACCTACATACACTTCATGCAACTACATGGAGTTCCTGTGTGGTATTGGAAGAGCCAGTGACTCCATCCCTTCTGATTCCACAATGAGCAGAATGTATACGGGGTTGTTATATGCCTGCATACAGCTGTTGGCCCATGATTTTATTCTGATACTGATCACTTTTCTGATACGACTGCAGGATGCAGACATTGCATAGTACTTGACAGTTATTATACCAGTAAACAGCAGCAGTGAAAATCTGCTATCTATGAACTACCAGAGCAGCTCAACTTCACTTGCTCTTGTGTGTATTGATGAACTGGTTTTGAGTATTCATCATTATAAACCCAAACTGACTACAGTGGTACCTATTTACCACAAAGGGACACCTTAAAAACAAATTAATATTTGTGAAGAATTCAGGCATTTGTAAATGCTATAGAATTTTACGTGGGAGACCTATTTTTAGAGAGCTGAGAACATGTAGTAAAATGCAAGGCAAAGACTACCATAACCTGTTGTACTCAGTGCAACCTTAATTTTGCTTTCTCAGTATTATTCTGAGGACTTTAGCAGTATCAGAGATTTATCCAAGTTACATGATTCTGATCTGGATTCAAATGTAGATGAAATCTGGGGTAGCTCAGATGCATGGTTTCTAAATAAGAATTGTCAGCAATACTGTGCTGCTCTCTCCCAGCAAATATGGAGTGAAAGGCATATGGAACTTCAAGGGTCAAAACAGAACTCCACTGGCACCATGACACACCAGAGGGGTGTGTGCTGGTGTTGAAATTCAGCAGAAGAGCTAAAGGTATAAAATCAATTTCAATGCCATTTTTTAAATTTAGAATGATAACATTTCTGTCCTTGGCCTCTCTCTTAAGACTGGGCCATTCTCTAGTATGGTGCTTATAACAATTCTGAGCAGGACTATTAAATCTGTTATATATTATGCCTTTCTTATAGAATGAATGTTAATATAAAATATACCCAAAATGTCTCATTATCTGAACATGGAAGTCCTAGATTAAAATCATACTTGAAAGGTGAACACCACATTCCATAAGAGAATAATGTATATAATTCTAAGTATAGAAATGAACTTACATATCTAAGAACAGCTCCAATTTTTCAGACCTGGCCTGGTGTCACCATAGTGTCTATATATTGCTTTTTTGACAATTCCTAAGCAGCTGCACCACCAGCAATAAGCCTTACAAATAATTTGCTCCCTCATATGTCATTACTGTGCCAGTAGCCTGCAGAAACTGAGCCTGAAGCATACATTTTGCACATTTCAACAGTTAATAAACTTAACCCTGAAACTCTTTGAATTTAGTTGAACCACTGACTGGGTCATTGGTTGGGGCATCTACAAAATTCAGCCAATATTTTCAAAGCTGAGCTACAATTTTTAAGACTTTATTTTGAGAGTGAGACCCTGAACAAAATCTGATGTCCAAGAAATTCTGAGCACACAGTAATCAGACCCTTCCTTTTCCTGTATCAGAAATTTGAGTCATATAATAACTCCCTGAAATTTCTTAGCACTTTAAATATTAAGATAGTGATGTTGCCTACCAGACTGTGATGCAGTCACAGGGCATGATCCATGCTCCAAAAATATTGATTATTTTACTTGTTTAAGGTTAACTCACAGGATTCATTAGACAGCATTTGTATATGTCACTGATTTGAGAATATATCTCTAAAATGGGGCAAGTTTTCCAGAAATTAATTTATAGCATAAGCTTCATTACAAAATAAGTTTTCCTTTGCAGGAGGAGATAAAATATGGACTCTTGGTGGGACAGAAATAATCTTTTTGTTAAAGGGCAGTTTTATACAGGTTTCTTGCTGGTATTTTCTTGCATAAGGAACTTCAGTGAATCTTCACTTGTTAGCATTGATCAGTGTGAAAGGGGAGTATGCATGTTTCTGAAAAAAGAAGCAAAACCAGAAGATATAACAGAAATAAATGGCATCCAGTTTGCAGTAAGAACTGCTTTAAAGGTAGTTCAACATAATTTTGTTTAGATCTACCACACACCCTCACTGCCACTTGTGGAAAGCCACTATTTTCCAATTAATTTTCACATCTGCCCACAGATAAAGAAAATATATATTCATGTGTGGGAAGACATCTTGAGATCTCTGTGTGAAAGGAATTGTTCAGATGCATGTAATATTTTTCTTCCAGTATATACGATACCATTTGTTCAACAAGTACTTCCTTTTCAAAAATTCCAGTAACTTTTGTGGGCAGCTTTTTCTTTGGCTCTGGTCTGTAAGAAGTGCTGCTCCTGATGCTCCTGCATGTCTTTGGGCAATGAATACACATCTCAGTGGAGTCACAAGTATAAGGGTGTGCCACGGCCTTGGCATTCAAGGCTTCCCACTGAATATGTGCAATTCTGCTCTAAGCAAACAGCATTTCTTTCTGCTTTGTTCACTGTCTTGCTAAAGCACTGCGTAACACTAGGAAGGTTGCCAAGTTTGCCTCCAGACAAGCCTACTTTGAAAGACCCCTCTGGACTTCATTTGCACAGGTGCAGCCCTGAGCAGAGTGGGAGACTAACAGCACATGTACTTTGAGCTGTCAGCCGAGCTCTGTTCGGGGATCTGATGAACTCCACCGAGAGAGACACACTAAAAAACTGCAGGAGTTATTGCAGGCAGGAGAAATTCCGGGAGAGCACATATACATATTACATATCAATATTATACATGTATATAAGAGACTGATTTCAGTTAGTGAAAAGAAGTTAAAGAACTTCAGCAAGCTTTTGATTAGATCCTACTTTTTTTTTAAACTTTGGGTACAAAGCTTTTGCCAGTACAAGGTAAAGTGGTTTAAGTATTTCCTGTGACTCATTGAAAAGTAAATGAGCTATTTAATGCAACTGCTACGTTCATTTCAATGGACATAATCTAACACCAGCCTAACTACACAGGCAGAATTATATAAATCACTGCTGAGCTAGAAGGAACTGATAAGATTATTGCTAAAACACCATTTACAGGAAGTAGACTGTGTGAAAAAGCAGTGTTGGATTGATGCTTATTCAATTGCTGTGTGACTTCAGTTCTGGACCCTTGTTCACTAATGAGATGCTGTGTGCTTTTCTGTGTCACAGAGAACATAACCATATGCTGGTCTCAATACAGACGGAAATGCTTGAGATGTGCAGTAATTCTGCTCCTAAAAATTGGAATTTTTGAGCTAAAAGTATGTTCCACTATTAATGAAACACAGAAAAATTCATCATTGAATTTCTAGACATTCTACCACAGCTACAGGATAATAATGAAATAAGAAAATGTTCCAAATATCCTTAAAAAAAAACAACCCTGCAAACCCAAACTGAGGACCCAAAGTGACAATGACTTCCCTGGATTATTACAATGGAAGATTGAAATTCTTTTTTGGCATCCTGCAGTCACAACACATAATCAGATATCTATAAGGAGTCAGTTTGATACATTCTGGCTACTATATACAGTGAAAACATAAAAGTCAAATGCATTTTAATTTAAGCCTTGTGTCTCAAAAATTACAGAATTTCTTGCAAGTGGAATAATAAAATGCAACCAAATTCTTAAAGTGTAGGTGAGTTGTAAATCAACAAAAAACTGTTCCTATGATTGCTAATTTAAGTGAAACCTGAGCCACTAAAAACCTAGAAAAATGTCAAGGTCATGGCCAATAGCTTTGATTAGCAATGAAAAAGGGACACAAGAACTGGCTAATGGTATGAGAACATCAAATATTAAAAAGGAGCTATTGATTTAAATGTGCTATTGCTAAAACTAAGTAGCAGTAGCTATTGATCAAATGGTAGCCTGTATATTTCTGACAATGTATCCACCAAACTATTAGTAATTATCTGATCTTCCCAGTGGTCTTGTAAATGCTACTTATTCTGCAATTTTTGGATTTTTAATTTTTTTTTTTTTTAAAATCTGGGTTTTAGAAACAGAATAAAGTATCAGCGTGATGATACCAACCTGTTTGCAAATCACTACACGGTAATTTATATTTCTGGGTTTAGGAATATGTAAAAAAGGGAGAAAATAATACACATTTTTCTAGGGACACCTTTTTTATATTCTGATTCCCAAGGAGAGGCATATAAATAAATATATCCTAGGTGAAAGGATGTGCATCTGTGAGCTGTAAGGATACATGGCTTTGCCAAACACTAGAGATTTCTCCAGGAAGACAAGCAATAGGAGATGGGAAGTCCTTCCAGGAAGATGAGATATCCCTTTGATTGTTCACAGGGGCTTGGACTGCAGGAAGCAGGAATAAGTAAAGAGAATAACCCTGAGTTTACCTCCTGACTGGAGTTCCTCTGCTCCATTCCAAACTTTGGTTTTCAGCAGAAATGCACACCTGCAGGACTTCACTGCCAGCTTGTACAACACATGCACATGCCAGGGACATTTGCACATCATAAGAAGATGGCATAATGCTTCCAAGCACCAGGTTTGGCTGGAAAGGAGGTCATTCAAGGGTGCAGTTATTCCCCAGATAAGCACATTGCGTGTTTGCCCTTCAGCCTCGTGCCTCTTCTCTGGGTAGTTAGAAAACAAATGACGAAGTGAAAGTCACCTTTCTGATAGACTGAACCTCTTGACCATTACAGGATGAAATTAATTACTACAGTGATTCCTGTGGGGTTTAATTCTTTGCACAGATATGGAAGAATTAAGGATAATCTGATTTTATTCTTGATGAAAACAGCAGTGGAAATTACAGATGAACCGAACTGTAGCAAATGCCAATCCTATTTTTCTCTGACTAAATCTGGTGTACTGCACATCAGGTTCAAATAAGTTGTATAATTACAATATACAACAATATACAAAGTGTTGCAATAAATCAACTCAGATGTTTAATTAGTCACTGCAAGGTTATGAACCTGATGTTTTTATTAAAACAGTAAAGATACAGATTTAATGTGAATTAAAATGAAACATTTATTCTTCACGAATCATGATGGCTTCTAACTAGAATAGCACAATAACACCCTTGGTGAGGTCTGGAGCTGTCAACAGAAACCTTTATGGGCTATTCTGCAAAACACTGTTAAAATTCAAGATTTTCTAAATGGAAAACTTCACGTGGAAACCCATGTGTTTTCCTAGTAGCAGTTTGTCTCCCTGGAATCTTACTAATGAGTTGTGATTGCAAACTGAGTCATCTTTAGGGCCTAACATTTCAGTTGGTGCTAAGTAATTTGTAAACTGTTTTAGGAATCATCCAGTGCAAATATTAGAAAAACACACAGACTGCATATTCCTATTATTCTTGGTAACTAAACTGGAAAAATCATGGAACAAGACTAGTGATAAGAGAAATTCAGTTGTTAGAGCTTACTAGAAAATTCATGGCAGCAGTTTCATTATATGAAAATGCAGATAATATCAGAGGGGAGTGTAGGAAGTGATTGCCAGAAGGGAGATATTTTGTGTGGTTTCTGAATCAAAGAAAATAAAGCAGTATTTTAAACATCAACACCTTCTAGAACCGAGATGAGCATTCTCATTACAGTCAGGGGGATTTAATGCATAAATAAGTCTGTGACTCAGTGAATCTCCCAGATAATTATCTACAATTCTACATGGCATTTTGTAGCTTTACTTTGTAACCTCTAAACTTGGGACTCTGAGGACTTTTTTGCACACTTAGTTTATACCATAATGACGATAGGGGTCTTGTGGTATGCTGAAATGCAAAAATCAATGTGCTCAAGGAAAATAAGTAGAAAATAGAAAATACTAATATAGAAGTGGATTTAAGCACTGAAGAAAGTAGTATAAAAATAGTTTCACACTAGCAGTGAAGTAGAAGTGATGAGCTATCTTGTAAGTCCATTAACTCTGTGACTCAGTGAATCAGATAAATATCTAGAACTCTGTGTAAGAGCCAGTGACTTCTTGCTTTCTTCCTGTATCCTCTAAAATAATTATTTTTTAAACTCTAGGTATTTTTAGCATCCTTTCTCTCCTGAGAGTGATATGACAATTATATAATGCAGAAATCAATGAGGAAGCAAAATACTCATTTCAGATTCACCTTTGCCATCATTAGTTGGTTTGCAGTTGTGGCACAGAGACTGCTGTGATGAGAGTAGAGGTGGAACAATCTCTTTAGGAATAAGATCAGAGGTGGTTTAGTGTGGTATATTAAAATATATGGGTACATGTACAGAAATAGACGAAAGGTGTTTTTATTTTCATATGATAAAAGTCTGCAAACACGTTCCTGAATTTTGCCTTGACTTTGAAGAGAAGGCAAAATTAAGAAACTAAGGAGTTAGTTGGATTTCAGAAGAAATGTTCTGTGGTATTCATGGTACAGTACAGTCACATAAAAAGAGTTACATGGGCATCAGTGAGTGCAGCATGCAGACAGACCCGGACATGAAGCAAACAGAAGTTGCAGCTTTGCCATGGATCACTCCATGAAAAAGATGAAGACAATTTACTCCTAGGTGCACCAAGGGAAAGAGGTCCACAGATCATGGCACTGTGCTCGGGTAGCTGAGAGATTCACAGTGACAACTTTTTGGCCTGCACATCCTCAATGGCAAATGAAGTCCTGGACAGGATGTACTCAGGGAAAGATGTGCCAAGCTTCTCAACAAGCTCTGCAGAGCTGACATTTTTTGGTGAGACTAAATTTGTGTATTCAGACACACGGTGTCTTTTCTGCTGGTGTCCTTTGCAGAGCCAGGAGCCAGATGTGATGAACCTTCCAGCAGTGTGTGCCTTCCAGCTCAGGATATTCTGTGATTCTATGATGCTATTCTGTTCTTTTCTGGCTCAGCAGAGACTTTTTCCCTGCCACATAATGCAGAGCACATTCATCTCTTTCCCAGACTGAATGGCACAGTGAAGCCAGCTAGAACACATAGAAGAAAATTCTGTCTCTGTTCCATGCAACACTGTCACCTGCCTGTGCTGGACTCCCAATCCTCTTCAAATTACCTTAAGACAAGTTTCTGCCATTTCCCCTTTGTCCTCAACCACTGCCATGCCTCCCAGAGGCACAGTTTGTGGCACGACAGTCCTTGCACACAGAAATGCAATCGAGGCGATCACTGCCTGGCACACAGGAGTCCCTACAAGGCGAGTCACGCTGCAGAGTCACACCTTTTCTTTTATCAGCTGTTCTTACCCTCTAGAGCATGAAACATAAATTAAAACTGTTGTTTGTTTGTTTGTTTGTTATCCATACAAAATAGTATGGATGAGCAAAGTATTTTGTGGGAAACGTTTGCTCGGGGAAATCAGTAATTTTTCAGGATACTGCAAGTGTAAACAATTACTTCTTTTGACTGAAAATATTTGGGGATAATGAAAAAGTATTTGTACTTTTAAAAAGACTTTGTGAATATTTTTTATGTTCTGATACATGGACTACCAAGTTTCTCTCCCAGTATCTACCATATAATGTAGAACAGAAAATAAATAAGGAAAAAACCCCATTAATTTGGACACAAATGAATTCACCTAAAAAAGAGGACATAATCTTTGTGTGTGTATCCACCTTAATAAACAGTAGCCATTTTGCAGAAATCTCTGTGGGATTATCCAGGGAATTTGTTGTAACCTGTGGTTAATCATTGATCATCTTCCTATGTAAAACTGCAAGTCGCATGACTCGGTGAATAGCATATAGGAGAAGAATGTAATAAGTAAATATTTAGCCACTAGATTATTATTTCCATTCGTATCATGTAGAGCAAACAGTACTGTGTACCAACTGCCACTTCCTTAATAAGGAAAAAAGGTAGTAATGCCAATAAAAGGTGATTTTTATTATGGAATAGGTTGTATGTTTTTCATGCTTTAGCTTGACTTATTATATAAGGACTCTTCTACTACTGCATAGTTTAAGTATTGTCTTTGTTTGCAGTACAGTTTGTATATTCTTTTTGAAAAGTGTTGGAAAAAATCTGTGAAGGACTCGCCTTAAAAAAGAAGTGAGGATTTAAGAACTACATCCAAGTATACAAAAATAAGTGCCTGAGAAATGTTCTGGGCACTTTACCTTTTGATGTTCCCTGTTAAATGTTGTTCCCAGCATACAATCTGTGTGCTTTAAAATGTTACATGCTGTTATTATGAAAACAAAGAGGTCTACAATGATCTCATTGCATGATTTATAATTCTGAATGTAACTACAGATGCTTCATTTTCTGAAGATCCTCCTGAGAATCAAAACACAAGAAGTTGACCTTAGCACCTGCACCCAACCACAGCCCTGGAAATATGTGTCATTATATAATCAACATGAGCAAGCCATTTAGTCAAAATTAGGAACACCCAAATAGGCTGTGCACACTCAGATGGAAAGACAAAGAACACGGGTATTGGTGTGTTATAAAACACATGCAATGCAATTTTTACATAGAGTAAAATGCTGAAAATACTCTTTTAAGTAACTTAAGATGTAACTTAAACTTCTTTTACACTAGAATGTAACTTTACATATATTCTGATTCACAAACTGTGCTCTTTTTTACAGAGTACTTGCTCTAATGTATTCTAACACACAGTAAAAAGAAACTCAAGAACATAGTTTTGTTGATCATTCAGTATTTAATAAACATCCTTCCTTTTTCTCCTGCTTTAAAGCTCTTAGACATCTGGGCAGTCAACAGGAAGATGTTGTTAGACATATGTGACTAATCATTAATCACCATTAACGGTAAAGAACCAATAGTCAAATAAGATATACTTTGAAAAAAAAACCAAAACCAACCTGAAATTTATTTCCTAAGATCTTTGGCACAAGATTTAGGGACAGAAAAATATGTTTACAGTGATCATGGTGAACCTGTGAATTACTCACAGGTATCTTCCTACCTGTGTGAATTATTCACAGGTAGGAAGATTTTTTTGCTAGAAACCTGGCCTGATAAGGCCCGTAAGGACGAGAACCTCCCGGGCAGACCCGACAGTGACAGGAGTGCCCTGTGTGTTCAGCACTTATCTCAATTCACTTGGCTTAGCCCGGCTGGGAGTGTGAGCCATCCCAGCTGGGGAAAGAACTGCATCCTGAGGAGTGCAGCTGACCTGTCTAAAATCTGCTGGACTAAATGTCATCCCCAAGTTCAAGCATCAGCTGATGACCACCTACCTTCAGTTTAACTAGTGCTTAGCAGGAGATACTGACTGCTGAATGAGAACGGTGCCAGGAAACACTTGAGCTATAACTTTAGATAAGAAAGCATGAAAGATAAGCAAAACTGGCAAAGAAGGACCAGGAAGATACAGGTTAAGGTCACATGATAAGACCAGTGATAGCAAAAAGCCAGTTACTGGGTAGCCTGCCCAAGGTGAAAAGATTTCCCACCACCTTTCCAGAGAAATTTTAAAATAAATCTGCCAGTACTAAGCTAGAATGATGTTTGGGTTTTCTTGGAACCAGACTGGTATTTAATTTCCCATATCCCCAACCCCATTACACTGTGTTAGCTTTTCATTTCCTTGTGTTGGCCTAAAAACATAGAGGTGATTATTTTCTTTCAAGTTGTTAGCTGAATGCATCTTAATGGAATAAAACTGTTGTAGACTTGGGATATTTTAGGCCGGGTTTCCTATGATATTTCTTCCTGAAATGTCACATTTATGTATGTCCTTGAAGACATGCTGGAAGAATTTGTTTATACAACATTTCTGAGGACTATCCTCTTCCAGTTTTGGCTGATCAGGTAAAGAGAAAAAATAAATCTGTGGAAAGGACCGTCCCTCAGATCTTGGCAGAAATTGTTTACTTTTGAACAGTTTTCTCAACACTCAGTTTCTGATTCATAATGCATTCGAAACTCCATGGATCATGGTGAGTTTGGGCTTTGACTTCTTTATTACAAGTTATCTTTTATTGCAGTTATGTATTGTTGCTGTCTACTTAGCCACAGGACATCTAATTGTTTATATGTTTATGCCAAGCTAACAACCCTATGTCACATCATAGCTTAGCATAACAATTAAAAAAGTTTAAAAGCAAAGAAACTTAGTCTTTGGATTTCTTCAACCAGACAAATACCGTTGATGATTTTTACATTCTCATTTCTGTGGACTTTTTTTGCAGTTGATGCAGACAAAAGTACACTGAGTTTCTTTCCTGAGGCTGTCAGGAAAGCTGAGAGGAGCAGCCCCCCAGGCTGTTTCCCCATTTGTCCAGCTGACCTGTGGCCATGCTGTGGCTGATGGGGACTGTCCGTTCCTTCCCTGTTGCCCTGGCTGTGGTTTCCGACTCTAACGCTGGTGTTGGCATCAGCGATCATTCAGCACATGGTCAGCTGGCTTCGAGCCACTCCTCTGAGTGCCACTCTAGAGATGTGTAGTGTTTTATGAGCTCATTGTCAGCTTTATTCCTGAGGTGATCCATCTCTTCCTGTGGCTGGACACTGGCTGGTGAATCTTTGTGAACCGTCCCCGAGCAGAAGAGAAGCCCAGACCCAGTGATGAGTGTGTGGAATTCTGGCCACGAGGCCACCAGGGAGGGCTCTGGCTGATGCTAAGTAGGTGTTGAAAAGGCCTCGTTTGTTTGGGGGAGCGCGTGGGCTGGCCACAGTTTCCAAGGTCTGGGACACCACACCCTGGGTCTGCTTTTGCAAAGGCAGCAGCTGCGCCGTCCAAGGAAAACGGAATAAGATGCAGCTGCTGCGTCCAGTGGTAGGCTCTGCTCTGCCACTCCTTAATGCATCCCAGAGACTGCTGCAGCTCCCCAGGCTTTGGAAAACATGTTCCTAGCTCAGATATGATACACTGACTCTGGGTCCTTATCAAATGTTGATTCACTTCGAGTCACGGATACACGTTGAATAAATTAATTAATGTATTCATTGCAAATACAGGAAATTGCTGCTTATTATAAATGCAATTCTCTTTTAGTCTTGTCATTTTTCCTTTTTCATTGTCTACAAACCTTAAATATCTTAGCCCATAGACAGAGATTTGCAACATATTGAATACAGGGCTCTTTTTAAGACAATCAGCTTGGGGGAATATAAAAACCAGAGAATTTAATTTCTTCTACTGTGTCCTGTAATATAGAAAATCAAATTAGTTTTATACTTTTTTATTAAAAAAAATCTCCCCAGCTCTAAAAGCTTCTCTTCCAAATGTTATAGTATACTAAAAAAGCACCTCAAAGTAAGGATTTATTATGGAAAGACTGATACACTAATGCTAAAAATTCCAGGGGTTCTGCTCTTATATTACTTCTCTTTCCAAATGAAATGGTCTCATCAAGATTATTGAAGTGGAACATTGACTATATATTTAATTTCCAAAGTTCTGGAGTAAAATATCCAGTTTAGCAGAGCAGCTGAAGTCTCACTCTCCTAAAATCATTGAAAGGCTGGAGTTTTGCAGCTGTGTTTGTGACGTGGAAATTTTAATAGCTTTAGGGAAACAAGAACTGAAGTTGACACATTCGAGTTGTAAATACAATTTGATAATTATAGTGTCTGTGATCTCATGTAATAGTTTTTCCTTCATATTGCAACAGTTTTGTATCAATATTTTTATGTTGGCTCACAGCTTTTATTTACATATTCTGATGTAACCAGAAAACACTGCAAAGTCTCTGAAAATTGTTTTCCTTTGGTAATTATGGGGTGCTTTACTTTAACCTAATCAGATTGCAGACCCAAATTACTTATTTTCAGAAATAGAAAGTTCTTTTTATAAACTTTTTACTGTTCATAATGGATGCTGCTGGTAACTTGTTAGGAAATAAACTGCATTTTAGCAACTACTATTTTATTTGGTAGAAAGCTACAGCCCTTAGAATTCAGATGTTCTGGCATGCTAAGACCTAGGTTAAATTATATATATTTTTGAATTCCTGAATCAGATAATCACTTTCCCTAATACTTCACCAATGTGATCGTAATAAGCCACTAAACACTTGTCCTCCTTTATGTTCTTGGGAATTTTTGCAGAGATCAAGAAAGACGCAGTGCATGCAATATTTCCAAAAGGAATTATATGATCTTCTTATTTTACCAAAATGTCAATTATGTAAAATTATGGTTATTATTCCTAAATTATAGAAAGCAAGGATGTAATTTAAAGCTCTGTAAAATAATCCTCTGTTCTGAACCACCCCCAACTTTAGTAGACCCCTGTGCAGCTGGAATTGCTGATGCTGTTCAGAAGAGAAAATACCACAAATCTTCTACGACGTTTCTTTTGCTATTTTCATTAATGTTGAAGTATGTTAAGGTGCATTTTGATAAAAATTTAAATAAAATTAGCATACATAAAAGTAACTTTAAATACTATGATCATTGAGTGTTTTTTTTAAAATAGTGAACTAAATTAAAATATTATAAAAATATTAATTTAAAGATGATTGATTTATTAAACAATGTGTACATGTAGTTAGGTAAATGAAACAATTATTTCAGAGCACGACATCTTACAGGAACCATAGGTCCATCCTTAACTTTTTTATAGATTGAAGAGGTAAAAAATAAGTTTCTTATTTTTTTTCCCTAAAGCTTTCTTTACAATGCCACATCAAATAGAGGCCTTTAAAAAATCTGTTTGTTTCACCATTATTTACTGCTGGTTTTAAATAACATCCAAGTAGCTCACGACTTGTTATCTCCCCTTCATGTGTATCTGATGAGCTGGTGGAACTGAGATGTCCTTCTATGGGCTGGGTAGTTTAACTCCTCTCAGTCCTAAAATCCTGAAAATCCTAAAATTAAGAAAAAAATACATTCAATTTTCAGAATTTCCAAAGTCATATTGCTACAATAGCATAGACTTAGGCATTCACATCTGGATTTAGATGTCTGAGTCAAACAGCCTCTTTTTTTTTTGCAGGGGAGAAGGTCAATGGCAAGAATGAGCATTTGCCATTTCAAAGATCCATCTTTGTTTAGATGCCTGAAATCAGGCACACAGAGATGAAAAATCAGATCAGTGTTCAGCAGAGTATGTTATTTGCCCCTACAAGAATTACCATGGTGCTTATCTTGCTCATTATATTTTAGAAGATTGTCTGGTCTACCAGGCGAAAATGCCAAAAGAACTTGACTCATTTGACATTCCTGCATCTCTTACACTGAAAACCAGTTCTGCTTCATCTTTGGATCAGGTTAATAGTTCTTTTCCTTGACTATTATGCACAAGTGATCATAGAAGTACCTGGGGACCTAGTGTTGTTGCAGAAATGAATTCTGCTGAGGGAGGGGGCAGAACTTATCCTCTATGTAACACAATTTCTCCAATCTCCTAAAAACTTTATAACTAATTCAAGATGGTAGGGTTTGGTTAGGTTGTTGAATACAGCTCTAAGCAGGCAATATACATTACATCTGCAGTTAGGTCATTATTCTGTCACTTGAAAAATCTTGGGCTGTCATCCAAGAAAAATCAGATATGAAATCATCCAATTATTCAAAAAATGTTAGCAGTTATCTTGGCACCATTAGATATCACTAAGCCAAGAAGATGTCATAATTGGAATACACTGGAAATAAACTAACTGGTATTTTGTGCAGATCCCAGGTTAGTTTCACAATACCTTTTGGAATAGTCATCAGTTATTGAAAAAAAAGCTCACAAATTTCACTTATTAAAAACTTTAATTTAGAAGACAACGAAGTCATCAAGACATAAAGATCCCATTATTTAAGAAAAAAAGTAGCAGAGTTTATACTGACTGAAGATCTTCCATGTAGGAATTCTAGGTATTTACATGGCCTTATCCTCAAGTTTGATACGAGTTTTGTGAAACTTTGGCAACAGTTCCAGTCCCATGGTAAAGTGTCCCTCCCTGGGTACTTCTTGGACTACTGTGTCCAGGCCTGCCACCCTTGACCATGGTCATAATCCATGTAGGTAAGATTTTGTTGCCTCTGGAACTTGGCATCAATCCATATGCTGACCACCTCATCTGGGAAGCCCACCTCTTCCCAGAGGGGACTGATTGGCTTCCCAATGCTGTGCTTCTGCCTAAACAGAAAACAGATGCCTGTGGGAAAACCAGGAGGTTGCAGAAGCTTCTCTTCCCTCACAACATTCAGTACTTTGTGGACTACAAACATGGGAGTAAAGTTAACTTTCTTCCAGAATCTCCTTATCTTCGGTAGCCTCCTTGCCTCTGATTTGCCCCAACCTGTTTTACTTATCCCAGTGGCTTCTTGTCTTTAATCCATTCTGCTTTTGATTTCTTGTGTACCTACTGCGTGGCAGGGCTGTGCATGAGAAAATACATTACTAACGTTGGTCTTTACCTTCCCAGGTACATGTGATGATTCAGATATTACAAAAATAGGCTTCAAGGAAGTTCCCAACAAATCATGTCTCACTTCAGCAAGAAGCAGAATCCACACAGAATTACCATCTACCCAAATACAGTGGGGTAGAGCTCTGTGGGTACTGGGTACAAACCTAAATTCCCAGGATTTATGTCATCACCACATACAACAAGCTCCTGGAAACAGTCTCTATCTCGTAAAGGATGAGAAATGCATTGTGATGCTTAAGAAAAGTCCCTGACATGTATAGTCTATATACATGTCATTTGAAGTGATTTACTGTGAATTAATTAAAACATTTTCAATAGCTCCCATGAGCATTTTACTTATGTCTGTGTCCACAAACTGAAAGACAGGCTCAGATTATCATTAATCTTCCCATGTTTATCACAAATATTTTAATTAAAAAAACTATCTATTCTGCCTATTAACCTAGCAATATGTATTTCCAGCCTCTTATTATGACATGGTAGGCTGTTACTGATTTGTAACCTTTGGGAACCCGTGACTTATGCAATCAAAGACAGACCCAGATATCTTCAGACAAGAAACCTGAACAACATGTATTTTCTCCTTCCACTTTTGTCTCATGGAAGTCAAATGAATGAAAACCATCTCAAATACCACCTTTTCACAGAAAAAAGAAGTATGTTAAGTGGAAAGGTGTGGTAAAAACTGTGGTATTCTAAGTGTTTTCTTTTTAACCACCCATGATTTAGACCACAGTGTCTTACACAAGAAAATGTACTTTTGTTCTGTTATTTGGATATCCAGATATTAATAAACTTGTTCTACTCTTGCATCAGGTCCTGCCCAACTTCTCCTTCCATGCAGATGACTAAGTTTCTGAGCACCCAGTAGTGATTTATGGGGTTTGCAACTTGGGCACTGTTTCTCTGAGATGTGTGTACATGGCATACATATCAGAGTGGGAATTTTGTCTCCTTTCAATCACTCATTCATACAATGAGTGAATGGTTTTATTTGCACACTTTTTGTGATTGGATATCTTATGCCCTCTAAATTGAATCTCCATACAAGAAGTCTGTGTTCTAAATACTGGGACATAAACACCAGGTCCTGAGAAAGATGTAATGGAGTTTCAGCACCAAAACCAAAATGAAAGAAAGTGCCATTGGCTTGCTAAGAATGTCTGTTTCTGTGACTGAGCCCTCAACAAAATTGGAATATATAACAACGAACAGCTAACTGGCTGGACATTTGGTGTTAATTATTTTCTAGCAGTTATCACACAGCAATATCTGGCATTACCACTTTCACTAAATTTAGAACAGGAAATGATTGCATTAACCGACACAGCACTCCCATGAGCACTTCAGGCTGAGGCTGCCACTGAAAGGAGTGGCCCTGCATCACTCCCATCCCTGCTGCTCCCTAATCTCTTCACACAGGAGTAGAATCCCATGTGGTCTCTCATCCCTTGGGCTGAGGCATGAACTCGGGTGAAAGCTACCCTTGCAAACAATCCTGGTTGACTGGGAGGGCACACGAGTGGCTGTGCTGGTACAAAGCAGGACGTGATCTGAAAAGAGGAAGAGGAACCATGGAGAAAAGTGGAGGATGTGGTACACTTGCTTTAGCCTGTCTAAGACATCACAGTAAACTGCAGCAGCAAACACTGACTTCTGCTTCACACATGCACAGGGACTGAACTGCTTTTTAATTGCCTTCTTTATAATCAGATATTTCTATTTATTCCTCAGGAAGCTCAGGTATATTTGGCACTTTCACAGTTATTTATTATGGAGCAGTAACATTAGTACAATTCAAAATGCAATTTAGCATCTGAAAATCCTGTAGTTTTTGGTTAGCATCCATTGACAAAGGACTCTCCAGCAAGTATGATCAGGCTGAATATCCATGAATAGGAAATGGCTATGCCTGGGGAATTTACACTTGCCCTTCTTAATGCATTTACCCCCAGAGACTTTCTATACAGCCCTTATGGTAATGGCTTCTCATTGCTTACTTTTCCCTGTAGAAAACTTTGTGAGGACATTCACTCTTTACATTTACCTACTATTCTTGTGGGACACCACAGTATCTGTTTGGTATATGGAATAACTCACACTAATAAACCTGGATGAATTTACAGACTTTGTAGTTAAAAACGTGCTTTATCTTTGACAATCATTATTTAAAATGCTTATGACATTTTCTTAGCACATTTTATGAGAGTTTTCTCCATCCAGTTGAGATTCTTGATTATTTAATCCTCACAACTATTATTTATTATCTATTTATTCTCATTTAATCATTCATCTGTAAAAATGCCATTATCTCTGATTCTCACTCAAAGTAGTAGTTGAAAACAGCAGTATTAGCTCCCAGCTCTCTATTTCATTGCTGCTCAAATAATTTAACAATGGGGAGAATATTCAAGGGGACAGATCAGAGAGAGCTGCCAAGCTTCTGACTCAATATATGACAAATTTTGGCATAGGATAGCAGCAGATTTTTAATGAACAAAGAGCAAATAAGTACTCTTTTTTTCCCCAGGAAAACAGTTTGTTCACTCAGATATACACTTTGTAAATGAAGAATAATTCTCTTGCACCCAAACATAGGGCTGGGAGACAGGAGGGACAAATGAACCCTTTGTTTCCCTTGTGAATTTTCTGTAAATCCTGCTTCTGTGTAGCTCATTGTCTGCAGAGTAAGAATCATCCCTTCCCTGTTTGCTCTGATGATTTGACATTGGGACATATTTCATATTCTTTTCTCCTCCAAAACTGAAATAAGTTCACAGCAACAAGACCTGTAGGTACTGTGTTGCCCCCATCTCTTTATGTCCAGGGAGTAGCTTGGGCTGCTTCTCATTCAGATTTTGCTCTCTTGTGCCTCTGTTATGAGATCTTGTCTGAACCTGCCAGAACCAAAAAGAGATTTTCTCTCCTACACTTTGAATGATGCCAAGATACATCCATCTACTGTTAGCGAGTCACTAGAAAGAAACCAGGTCATCTTTATTGCTATCCCAGCTCCACCCATTTTGCCTGCAATTCAAACTGTTGTAATATAACCTCCAACAAAATTTCTGAAAATCATGTGCGTCAAAGGGATTTTTGCAACGCCAGGAAACGCTTCATCCTCTTCTCCAAACTGCAGTCAGTCAAAAAACATGGGGCCTGACTAAGTTGCAGAACAGATGAAGCTCAGATGGTAGTTGGTTATCAATGTGTGTGCCAACAGCAAGGGACTATTTTTCATGTTTCAAGGATAGAGTAAAATACTCTGGGGTTGTAAGTTATAAGGAAATGTGAGCATCTTTAGATTGAAATTGTGTGAGCAGGGTAGTTCCTGATAACGCTGATAAAACCACTCACTGTACCCATGTTACAATCTGTGTTACAGACAGCAGAGAATAGCCATTGCCTTTTCCTTCAGGAAAACACTATTGGAAAATATCTAGAGCCTGCAAGAAACCAACAGCTGTGAAAAATCTTTCACTCCAGTCATGTCTGATAGCAAATTCCAAACCTTTAGCTTGTTTTTCAGTGGAAGAGGATGAAGAGGGGTGAGCAAAACATCTAGCCAAGTGTCATGCCAAATTTGCTTCAGTTTTTGAAAAGAGTCACACCCTGGTTTGCCCAACAAAGGATTAAGCATCTTATACCTGTTTCATCTGAAAACAAAATGAACCATGAACAGTTAAATACTTTACTGAGATCCATAAGACAGGCTTTAATTTTCATTGTCCTGCTCTGGCCCTTAAGTTCTCTATTATAGTTTACCTGAAACTAGCAATACATGCAAGTATTTGGCATGATAACCCAGTTTACACTGACAATATAAGTCAGTGAAGATAAGAGAGTTCAATGGATCTCAGCCAGTGAAGACTTGGATGTTCAGCCCCCACACTGATAACAGGCAGATGAATTTGCTTCCTTCTTTCACCAGCACTGCTTAAAGTTGCTGCAGGGACAATGCATTTGTCCAAACAAACTGAATACCATTCCTCAACAATCAGACATGCTCTTTTACTTCTTGTGAATCACAGTAACTTAATAATTAAAAATAATCCAAAAGCAAATTAAAAAGCACTTTTCATACCAAAGTAAATGTTTTCAGATAAACTACCAGCTATCATCTGTGAAAATAAATTCCAGTCTTACAGGAAGGCTTGAAGTCTCCTTTTGTCCCACCAGTCACATCACAATAACTTGAAGACAGGGCTGAAACAACTGCAACCAGGATTAGATGAGTTACCAGGGCCTAAAGAATCTACATTTACTGTATTCTTACAACACCTTTCTATTTCAATAGCTGCATCTTTTAAGCCACAATCATATCTTTAATGGAATGTTGGAGAACAAGTACACATAAAAGAAATTTGAAGTGTCAACATATTTAAAGTAAATGGAATTAGAGACAGCTGACTAAATTGAGAGAAACACATTTTTATCAGCTTTGCAGCAAAATGGCCATTTTTGGCCAGATTCATATAAAACAAAGGGCCATTTTCTTCTATGTAAAATGTAATTACTAGATTTTGACATGTTTTCTTGGCAAAATTATCAAGTTAGGATGTGCAAATCATGCTTTTTAACTTACATAATTTGTGAAAATACTTCATTAGGCAATGATGGAACTTTATCACCAGTGCAGCATGCAACTGCCACATGAACCATAAGTAAATCTGCTGTCTCAGCAACATCTTGTGGCATTGGGAGACAGTCTGTACTCCAAATTGTCAATCTTTCACTAGAGGACTTCTAGGGGTCGGTCCTCATCACATTCAGAGCTGTTCTCAAACTAACAAAACTTAATTCTATGGAGTTCAGAAAACTAACTCTGATTTACCATAGTCTGAAAAGCAATACTGAACTTCAATGCAATGCCTTGGGTGTTGGTGCAGAGGTTTTAGTGGCAAGGGGGCTGTGGATGGCCCACGTGAGGAGCAGCTGGAGTTGCCCCGTGCCAGACACCAACAGTTCCAGTCAGCTCCAACCAACCTAGCACAGGGCAAGGCTGAGCCCCACAGCCAGCGTGGTGGCACCCCTGGGGACAAGTGTGTAAGAAAGGGCAAAAAAGGACAGCAAGGACAGCGAAAAAGGAGGAGAGGAGGTGCTCTGGGGGCTGAAGGTGAGATTGCCCTGCAGCCTGTGGTGAAGGTCGTGGCGAGGCAGTGTGCCCTGCAGCCATGGAGAATGTCCTGGTGGAGCAGAGATCCGCACTGCTGCCTGCGGAGGCAGGTATATCCATGGCAGTCTGTGGGAAGCCCACACTGCAGCGGCTTCTGATGGGAACTGTATCCTTTGGTGGACCCTTGTTGGAGCAGGTTTACCCTCAAGGACTGTAGCCTGAGGAGGGGACCCACACTGGAGCAGGGAAAAGTGTGAGTAGGATGCAGCAGCAAAGAAGAACTGCCCTGAACTGACCATGAACCCCATGCCACATCCACAGCACCACTTGGGGGAAAAATGGAGAGGAGTCAGGAATGAAGAAGGGAATTTGAGCCTGGGAAAAACAGGGGGTGGGAGGAAAATATTTCAGTTTTTTCCTTTGTTTCTCAGCATCCAACTCAATGTTATTTGGCAATAAACTGAATTTTCCCCTCAAGTTGAGTCTGTTTTGCCTGTGATGGTAATTGGTAACTCATGTCTTTGCCTTTATCTTGACCATGAGCTTTTCCATGGTATTTTCTCCTCCTGTCCTGCTGCAGAGGGGGAATGAGAGAGCAGCCGGGTGGACGCCTGGCAGTTGGAGGAGGCCAACCGACCACATGCTCTAGGATTGTCTATGTTCTGTTTTGTAAGCAACAATATCTGTTTTCTTTTACAATATACTGTCACTTCTTAAATGTTTTCAGTGCAGCTCAGACAACGTCCTCACTCCAGAGTGCTGCAAAATATGGAACTTGAGAACTATGCAGATATGGCAGAGAAACACATGCCAGATGCTCTCTGTGACTTCTGGTTTATCTTGTCCTTAGTGACTTTAATCATTCTTGTACTTCCTATGCCTGATACAATCGCTGGAACCAAGATATCCCAGAAATTACCTCACAGATGTCAGACATTTGCAATCATATTATTCAGCTTAAAATATTTTAACATCATGAAAGACAAACCTTGAAGACAACCCTTTGAAGGTATCATAAAGCCGAGTTAATATTTAAAAGAACCAATCATTAACTTAATGTGACTATTTTGAAATGGAAATATTTCTGTGGGTTAATATTTTAATGTACTAAACCATTGAATAAAATGAAAAATGTACGTATCAGCAAACAAAGAAACCACAGCTAATAAGAGTCTAAGTAAAACTTTAGAAGATAAAAAAGATACAAGGTACCCAAGACTGCATTGCCCAAAGATTTTGCAAACATGATTTTCCTGAAGTTATCAGAAGGTATAAGGTTAGCCCTTATACTACCTGTGAAAAACTTCTGCCAAGACCAGACCTCATGAAATGTCATATGCTGTCCCCAAAGATCATATATGAATCTCAGTGTGCAATGAGTTTAATAATAATTGGGAATGTAAGGCCAAATACAACTTCTGAGAAAAAAAAATTAGATTCTACTGTATGAATACAGACATCCATTTTCTTGCTTACTTTTTCATTATATTATCCTTTTATTGCACAGTATTTTTGGAGAACTGAGGACTGTTGTTAGATCCATCCTGGTCTGCTTCAAGCAACTTTCCTTACGCCAAGCTCAGCAAAACTGTCTCACTGAAGCAAGTTCCAGGTGTCAGCTGACATGATGATCTCAGCTGGTCATTGACTTTGTTTGCCAATAGTATTTTCAGACATGTAACACAGTTGTCTTCTGTCCCTTTTATTTGTTTATTTGCTTTTGTGACCATGGCCATGAGCATTTTCTGACCCAAGGACCCAGCACAATCAGCTACATTTCCAATCCATTTCCTTTTGAATAGACTTTTCTGAATAAAGAGGACTAAATAAAACTCCTCTTAAAACCTTAGTGATTCTTTGGAAAACCAAAGACATTAATACAGATTGGAATTAAGAAGTCTGCTCAATACTTTGCTGCAGGTACAAGGGGTCACCATAGTGCCTTTACTAAAAGGCAGAACAAAGTTCTGTCACCATTAGTAATGGGTATTTTGTGTCTTTGCAAAAATTAACCTATAATCAGTACAGTAACCAAACAATGAGATAATTAAGAGAAAGTAATTTATCACACAGAAGAGATCCTAAAAATGAAGTCATATTCCTTCCAAAAGACAGGACTAGGTCCAATTCGACATCCGAAAGACAAATACAAAGGATAAATTTCATTTATGTTCAGAAGATTTGCACAAGACCTATTAAAAACTCAATTAATACCTAAGTACTCAAAACAAACATTTAACTCCACAAACTATGTGTAGACTTTATCCTAACCTTTTGAACAGGAATGAACTATACTTGAAATACAGATGCTATTATTTGGGATTTGTTTACCCTGAACAATGTAAACATTCAGGATCTTGATAAATTTTAATTTAATATTGGAGGTAATATATTTCAGAAAATTATGTAACATCCAAACTTGTGGCAGAGCCTGCTTAAGTTCGCAAGTGATAAAAGACAATTCACAAGGAAAAAAAAAAAAACCACTGAGAAAACAATTAACTCCCCCCCAAAATAAACCTCCCAGACAAGTTTAGGGACTACAGAAAGGTAACACCGGCAAAACAAGGTTGCCCAATGACACCAAATATAATACCTTCTATTTTAAAAACATGTTTTCTTCTATTGAGTAATTGCAGTTGGAAAATCTACTTTTCAAAAAATAAAAACCGGTTTCATGAAATTCTTACAACTTTAAAAAATACCTTCCAAACTACTTGATGAGACAGGCATACAAGAGTAAAAGAAACATTAATTTCCCAGCACTTGAGACTTTATGTTCTTCTTTTTTTATCTCAATCATCTGTATTATGGTTTGTTTAATATTTAATACTGATATTATTTCACGTAGGTAGAAGGGGATTTTCTGCACAGAGCATTCAGAATGTCAGTCACATTACAACTAATGTGCTGAGGTTTATTAAAACTAGACAAAGAGATTTCTGGCATTACCATGGACACATTAGCATCACCTATAATGTCTTAAAAGACTAAATTAAAAAATACTTAGTATCAAACAACACATATGTATACAGAAAAAAGTTGAATATTATCTCTATTCTATAGATGAACAATCTAATTGCTGTCTACCATTTTATTGCCACTTTCCATCAAACATACCACTAGTGTTTTCAATGCCTCCCAGGTGAAGATAACAAGCCATATACTGTGATGACTCTTACCACACACAGTATCTGCCTCCAACCACACACAAGACTTGTCAAAACATAGTCAGCCTGTAGTAGGTTGTTGTCTAGCTGCACATAGCCTGTCCCAGTTAGCTGCTACTTAATAGTACTTGAAATTCCAGTCTTCAACTCAGAAATAATTTATTGCAAAGTCTGCATACACTGAAGGTTTTGGAAAGCTAGATGCCTCCTTTGTCTTAATCCTCCTCAAAATACCAGTATAAACAGTCAGGTTTGTGACTTCCATACATATATACTCCTGTACCCCTGGCAGAGCCAGGGAGGAAGGTCTCTTTTGAAATAAAAAAATAAAAAAAATTCAAACTGTTTTTCCTCCCAAGTGTTTTAGTATGATTTAAAAGAAACTTTGTGAAACGGAATTATGCTAGTGTGAGATCAAAGACAGCATGGATTAGTTGACCTTTTAAGAACGACTTTCCACTCTTCCAAACTAGCAAAAGATTGACAAATGGACAAGGTTGAAAAGGAAGTTGAAACTTCTGCAGAAAGGTCTTCAAGAAATAGGGCAACAGTTTCCAAAGGTCTCCTTGCACTCGCTGCATTCAGTCACTTGCAGTAAAGTGAGCAGAGTTCAACATTGCAAAACAAGGGAAAAAATTAGAGTTAAACTAAGGAAATCTCCTCTCTTTTGATACCCCAAAAGCAAACTGCCCTCCTTAAAACATGATGGCATCTTATATCTTACTCTGCCTTTATACCATCCATCTCTTATTTTGCAGCTGAGATATACATACTTTGTTCAAAAGATACAGCGAAGCCAAGAACATAGTTAAGACAGGACAACTATGAACACAAGTTTTCCTCTCAGGAAAAGAAGAAAAAAAAGTGTTGTCAGGAGTGAAAGGACTTGGCATGAAAGCTAAAATCCTTTCCCTAGTACGTGAAAGATACACACTGTAGACCATACGCTGGAAAAGTGTTCTGTGATAAAAAAAGATCCTTCTCTGTTGCTTTACCATTTACACAGACATAGGAATCAACAGGGGTATAGTAACCTCCTTGGCTTTATTTTAAAAGTTCATGCCATGATAAAAGTCTTACTAAACAAGAGCATTTAATGTGGAACCATTAGTCAGTGTCAATTTTCAGAGGTTAACAGAGCTTTTTTTGTAAAGTAAGTTTTAAAAAAGGAAAAGCAAAAATGTGAAACGTTCCCAGAATGAGAATTTGCCTGCCAAGATCCACACAGACTTACTTTTTATGGACAAGTTACAACTCCTTTAAAATGTTTATTTAATGGAAATATAAATGTCAGTACAATTTAAAGAGAGTGAGTGCCAAAAATAGAGAATTGAAAGGTTTAATTGTCCTTTCCAGGTGTTCTCTTCAGAATTGCTTTCCTTGGCAACCCTTCCTTGTAGTTTCCCATAATGTTGATTAGCACCTTGGTCTGGATATGTGAGCCTTTCATCACCCTCAAGTTTTTTAAAATCTGAGGATCATTGGCCACTTTGCTTGGCCAAAAGTGTATTTTATTCTAAGGGAAAGCAGAGTGTTAGCAGAAGTTCTTCTCACAGTGTCACAGACCAGCTGAGGCTAGAAGGGCCCTCTGGAGATAGTCCAGTCCAAACTCTTGCTCAGAGCAGGGGCTGCTGCAGCAGTTGTCCAGGACCACATCTGGACTTCTTTTGAACACCTCCAAGGGTAGAGCCTCCACAAGCTGTCTGGGCACGCTGCTTCCAGTGTTCAATGACTGTCACCATAAGAAATCCTTTTCTAATGTTTAAATGGCATTTCTTGCATTTCAGTTTGTGCTCTGTTCGCCTTTTAGTCCAACAGGTAATAATGAAGGGTCTCAATTACGCAGAATGGAGCGATGCATGAAAACACTGGCAGAGCGGGAAGTATTGAAGGGCTGATCATCCAACAGAACAGAATGCTCATCCTGCTGCTAAACATAATCATTCACTCTTCATGTAAGTAACATCAAATTTTGTTAAAGAAAACAATATCAAAGATTTCTCATTTCTTTGGGCCTCAATACCTAACAAATTGCCTTCCACCTTTATCCCATTTTGGAATGTAAATTCAATAGGGACGCTGAGCTGGAATACAGTCTGACAGGACATGGCTGCGTGTTTGCAGACAGGATGGCCTGCAGCATGGAATTCAGCAGTGCCAAATACCATGGTGAACATAAATATCACTTGTCATCAGTAATGATACAAGTAGTGAAATGCATATTTCATTGGTGAGTTGAGGCTTAGAAGTTAACCACAGAGATACAGTTGTTTTTATTACTACTATATTAATACTACTCTCTGGACCTTCATTAGGGAAGATACTACATAATTCTTTTTTATGAAGAAACTACTACAGTCAAGAGGAAATCTTACCCTGGGTTTTGTACTTAGTATTTGACAACATATGTAAAATCATAGCTGCATAGACTAAACCTCCTTATTTAATGATCACATATCTAAGAGATTTGTTTTACATATTGGCTCAGTTAACATTCAGCAAACACTGCACTCATGGTACCCACACCTATATGCTACTTTCTGACAAGAGAATATTAATAAGTTGTTATTCTATAAGAATGTTAGATAGGTGTATCTACTCCAAGGACTCTTTTGTAAGATACAGATTTATTCGTCAGGCACACATTTTTATGAGAGGCAGCCTCTTTTGCACAAAACAAGCTCTCAACTTTGTGCCTAATATGTGCAGTTCTAAAATTAGGCTTTAGATCCTACTGCCTTGATACATTTAAATCCTTTCATCATCACAGCTAGTCTGTATCACTTCCTTATCCTAAAATTGCTCACTTGTTGTTTATATCTTTGTAATGCTAAGCAGAAAATAGACGTAAGGACTCATAGATAATTTTACTTAATCTTCAATGCTACCACCAGTTAGAACAAAAACCCTAACCTATTTTTTACCTAATGATCTGTAATTTACATGAGTGATAACTAGTATGTGATATTACAGAACAGGAGTGATTTTGTGAAAGGACTATATTTATATACAAAACAGAGAAGTGTAACCATTTTAATTACTTTTTATACCTCCAGTCAGTTTCTGGCATTCACAGAAACCTATCACATAGCAGAGAAGACTGAACCCCACAAAATCAAGAGCCATGGAAATTATCTTTTTTGCTTTAGTTTTAAACCAATTAGATTTGACATAAAAGGTATTATGTTAAAGTGATTCATTGAAATAGTCATTCCCCTAACTTCATGCTCCCTGGAGTCAACCATATACACATCACAGGGCAAAGCAGTCTCCAGTCCCGGCTGCTAAGAAGTAGTGAAGTCCTGTCAAGAGCCTTTGTGAAATAACAGCTTCAAACCTTCATAGCATAAATGAAAAGGCAAACAGACCTTACTTCTCCCACTGCCTCCCCTCTTCTCTTTCCCTTGTCAGCTACATATGGTTTTTTCCTACCAAGACATGAATTACATAACTGGAACCAATTCCATTTGGATACATAAATTATAAACATGAAATGAATACTGCAATATGTCACAGTAATGTCTTATCTCCCTAGGAAACATGTATACATACACGAGCATACATAAAGTGAAAAAGAGCTTAAAGCAATAATAAAAAAAAAAATCCCAAACTATTTAGAAAGCATAATCTGAAATTCTGGTTAAGATGAAATTATGGGAATTTAGGCACAGACCTTGTTGGAGTTGTTGGGGTTTCTGCATTCAGTCTTGTTGAACACAGGTGAAAATAAAATGCTTCAGTCGTTAAACCCTTGAAAGCCAGTATTTTCCCACTAAGAGAATGCATGGCCAAACTGGGTATCAACACCAGTTTATGATATCTGTGCTCCCATTTTCTGGAGAGCCTTCCAGATCCAGAAACAATTAATCTTATTTAAGATGTTTTTGTATGATCATTTTGCTTGGGGAGGGAAGATTAGACTCCTTCTCTTCAAGGAAGTATCATTCTCTTAAACCTGCATTTATCACCTGCTGTTCCTTCTGAACCAGTGCTCAGTATTGCCCAAGCACAATAAAGGAGGCATTGAGCAATCTGAATTAACATGACCTTTTTTTTTTTTTTTTTGGCGTTTTCTCAAAAACATGACAAAACTAGTGGGATTAAAAAGTTCTTTGTTACTCAATTATCCATGCTTGTTCCTCTGACCTGCTCAAGTCTATGTTTTCTTGGTAAGTGCATCAGAGTTTGCCTTTGGCTTCCATGTAACTCTGCCCAGATCCAGTCTAGTTCTAGAACTGTAGAGATGGCATACTGGTATCTGAGTGACTACATACAGATTTCAGTGTTATTTCCAGCTAAGCACAGCAGTACAAATACACAGGGAATTAAGTTCTTTACTTAGTTTTTAGGTCATTACAAATAAATTTGGTTTAGTTTCTCTGTGTGTTACTGGACACCACCCAGTTGTATGTAATACACAGTTTAAATAAACAGAAATATAAATTGAGTGTTTTCCTTTTGTAAAGTGCATGGTAATTTCTCCTAGTAAATTAACTTGGCCCGAGTGGAAAGAGAATATGTATTTTGAGGTAAATCCCCTGCCTGCAATTACATTGCAGTGCTTGCAAATTCAGCAACTGGCTGATTTTTAACCAAAACACTTTATCTCTGTGTAGGATAGACAGAGACAGACTTCCATCAATCTGTACACCAGTAACTATTCACACAACAAGCAACACAGAAAGCTTCCTAACCCTGTACTACTAACAAGTAAGGTGTCCAAGGGTAAGCTGGGATTCAGTTCCCAGCTTCATTCAACCTTTTAGCCTTCCTGAGGAGATGTGGCTAAACCACACTGGTAAAGCGCACTGTTTGTGGATGTGTCAAAAGAGCACTGATGTGGAATCACTAGGCAAGCCTTTTCATAGACAAATGATATTCTTATGCATCAAACCCTTAGCACTAACTTTAGGACAATTTTTCTTTTCTTCCTCATTGACCTCAGACATGCAGATGGAAGTGAAGGAGTTGCAATTCTCACAGGTGATTTAAGCTAGGAAGACAACAGAGTTTGTGGTCCTTAAGCCCTTGAAGAAGTGAAAGATACTCCACTAAGCAAGGCAGAGAAAGACAAACACCTCCCATTTTTATCCTATGTGAGAAATTGCAAAAGCACTGGCCTTGTGTCCTACTAAATGCCAGCTCAAAAGCATCCAAAGATACCACTGATCTAAGCAAAATGAAATAAGCCTCTTCATCTACCCCCATCTCTTCTTTACAAGTATTTCTCTGCAAAACTATGCTCATCATGTGGACTCATGATGGACTCCTATCCTCAGGAAGACCTGCTATCTGTGGCGTTTGTAGAATTTGTCCCTGTCATACTTTCAGTAACATTGAGAAGAGTTGTTGCCTAAAGCTCCAGCCTTTCCCTCTGGGTGTGCGTGCTTTCGCCAGCAACGCCCTGGAGCCAGGCTTTTTTCTCTTTTCAGCAGTCCCTACTGACCAAAGCTCCAACCCACATGCAGCGAGCAGTTTCTTAACATTTAGTATTAAAATGATTCTTTGAAAATTCTGCATTTTCAGAGTATGCTTCACTCCAAGCAATTGAAAAGGGGAAAAGGAGGGCCACAGCTTCAGCTTTCATGCTGTCCTCACAGTGAAGTTCATTTACACTACCAATGATCTGAAAGGACTTAAGGTATGAATCTCATTGAAATTCAATGAAGGCTGCTAAATGTGAAAAACTTTTACATTACGGCTTAATGTAGTTAAGTCTGTTTAAAGGTGAAGTAAGCTATACAAGAGCTGGTTTAGCCCTGAGCACGCTGATCACCAAGGAATGTGAAACAGTTTATTCGGAGTCGTAGTTCCTTCCCCCTCGTTTGTTGCGTGCAACCACCGAGCCACCCAAGCATTGTCCCGACGCAGCCGGCGCTGCTCGCTGCCTGCTGCTCGCTGCCTGCAGCCCGCGCCGGGCCGGCCTCAGCCGCTGCCGCAGCGCCCGGGACCGCGCCCGTACCCGCGGGG
>VZTX01015503.1:361389-402207 GCA_013400915.1 Pardalotus punctatus
AGGGGCTGCGGCAGCGCGGCCGGGGCTCGTCCTGAGCGGCACCGCGCTGCTCACCAGGTACAGCCCTCGGTGCCGCTGGTGTTTAAGCGCTTAATCAATCGGCGGCGAGAAACATTAAGTAGCGTGTTTGAATTGGCCGAAAGAGTGAGTGATGTGGGCAGAGATGTCGGTGGGGCTTGAATGCGGTTTAGACGAAGAGACGGGGTGGTGTCCCGTTGGGACGGTATTGCTACACTGGGTCGGGGTTTGCTCTTCACACCCGTTTTCTGTGGGAACGGGTGCAAAGAATAGATTCAGCCTAAAAGTTTTCCCTGCTTCTTTCGCACACATTCTGCGAGGAAACCTCTATCACTGGAAGGGATGTCTTCAGAGTCACCTTCTGTGCACAATACTGTTTTTTTTTAGGGGGGTGATGTCTGGGTGTTTTTTGTCATGTCCACTGGCTAAGTATACTGGAAGCATCCTTTCGTGACTGAATTTATTTTTGCTTTGCAAATACATAGGTTTTGTCATTCATGGGGAGTATTTATAACAGTACTGTACTCTGTTGCTTTCACTGTGTCATTTTCTTGCATTGATTTATGTGGAAAAGGGGAATAAATGTTTGTAAACTAGTTCAAGGTGTGCTTGTCCTGCAAATTAAATGTGTGATTGTACAAGCGTAGGCTGCTTTTGGCTTACATGAAATCAGAATTGGTACGGTTGGGAGGAACCACAGTGGGTGATCTGGGCCAAACCTCTCTGCTCAAATCATTTATAGTAATGCTGAAGGTGTGGTAGAATGGGCTTCAGTGTAAACCGAAATAGAGTTTACAACCTCCAGATCTAAGTGTTATCAATCCCAAAGCAAATTAGTTGTGTCTTCAGCTGTCACTTGTGCTGAAAGTGTAAAGGTGGCATTATGTGTGCCTACTCAGATCATGTTCCTCCCTTTTGCTTGCATAGGCTAACAGTGTACATCATCACTAGAAGAGAGCTGCACAAGTTGATATTCCTGCTCTTAAGCTTTCAAGCTTAAGCGTATTCCCAAGTGGAAAGCATACTTCTGTAACTGTTTGCATGGGGGAAACAAGCAGGATTTTTCCTCTGCTAGGTGACCAGTACTGTGTTTGTTGAATTAAACTAAAGAACAAAAAACATGTCTTTGCTTAGAAGGATCTCTAAGTACTTGTATTCACTGAGGAGCAGACTTAGAATTTAATGATGAAGACAAATCTCTAAAGTAGAAGACTTTGAAAGAAGATGCAGGAAAGAAATTGCACATAAACAAAATTTGCTCAGATATGAATTGGGGCTGCAAAATTTTCTACCTACTGCAAGATAATATGTTATTTCTACAATGGTACCAAGTGAAGTAGTATTATTGCTATCTTTAATAATATTACTTTAGTATCTTACAGTAATTCTATAGATCAAATGGAGTTTGTTAGCATGGTCTTTTTTCTTCAGTGCCATCCGAATTTAATGTTAAACTTCTGTTTCTAATACATCAACAGAAACTGGCTCAGATTACGGCTAGTTGGAGAAAGATGAAGGACTAAATTCCCATTCTCAGGTTAATTACTTGATTTATACAGTTTTTGTGCTGTGGGTGCTTTTAGTCAGGTTTTCCACTAGTAACTGTAGAGTTTTAGCAGATTGAGGAAGTTTTGGATTTCATGGGAGCATAATTCCTATTAAAATGGGACAATTTAAAATTCTTAATATGTAACATGATCAGTGGCCTTGGCAAATGCAGTGTAGTCTTAAAACTGATCACTACACCTGAGTTTGAAGTTTTATGTTGTCAGTGGAATACTAGGTTAGATTATTTGAAGGCCAAAATAAGGGTAGTTCATGCAAGTAATCTCATAGAGTTCAGTGTAAGAAATAGCATGAATAAGACATGTTACTGGTCTGAAATGTTAGCTTTCTGATAAACTAGTGGTTTTCTATATAGATTCAGTTAAAAGCTTTACTCTTTTCCAGATGCAAGGATTTAGAGAACATTCAGCTTGTGAACATGAATGGAGTTGATAATTTTGTTTGTTAGATAGGTGCTCATGATTTTGAGGGTCTTACTCTTTGCAGTCATCAATTCCTGGTGGAGTTATGATCTGGGAAGGCTCTATAAGTGCTCTATGAGAAAGATAGGCTTGTGTAACTATAGGGTATTTTATAGGATTCAGTTACTTGGGACTCCTGCATTCCTTTTGTGACAAAATACCTTTGAAATTTTTTGTTGTTTAGGATGGACAAAGAATATTTTGTAGCTGACATTAAATCAAAGACAAAAAAAATGGATCTCAAACTCTTCTGTACATGAGTCACATGATTTGTCTTCAGCTGTGAGCTGAACATTTTGTATGCCACGGGTACTCAACCTGTGAGTCCTACCTACATCAGTTTCAGGACAGTTTTATTGCAGGTGTTACGCAGTGAACTGATACAAGATTTTAGAAGTGTATCTGACAGTTCAAGACTCAGCATTTTCTGTCTTTTATTGATGAGTGCTGTAGCACAGAAATACAAATACTGTTTGACACAACAGCTGCTTTTCAACTAGTGCCTTATAGAAATGTGATTTTGTTGTTCTGTTCTAGGTCCTCCTCTTCTGGCTGCTTAAATACAGTGTTCTTAAGATCTCGTAGGAAAAGTATCATTAGTAACATGATTAGCTTATTTTTGTTTCTTTTAAAAGAAAACTGTAGAATGTCAGTTATACTAGATGAGACAGTATATAGAAAATAAATACTTTATAAAATACCCCAAACTGCTTAAAATACTTTTTCAATCTGTAGAATTTATAGAAAATTACTGGAGTTTATCACAGTATTTCTGTTTTCTGAAATTTACATGAGTACCTCAAGCGATGCTTTAGTTACCAAAAAAAAAAACCAACCCCTCACAAATTAAGCAGTGTGTTCTCATGTATGGTGTTCCTTGAAGGAATCATCCAGGAGTTAATGTCTAAGAGGGCCATCAGAAGGTTTGCTAGAAGTTGTCATGTTTGACAAGATGTGACACATTTAGAAATGGTAGAACTAGAAAGACAAGGAGTAATGTGATTATGATAATTATGGAAATGTTATTGTGCACACATAACAAAACTCAGCATCTTTTACTGATGCTGTTAGTGTTCCAAATATTCTCTTAATAAGTCCCTTTATTTAGAGAAAAAAATTACTGTGCCTCTCTGCCTGGATTTATTAGACATCTGGGCATGCCTCATTGTGAATGCTGCCAAATTCCCTGTTTAATTTCTGAGTTCCCAACCAGACTTTGAATATCTTTGTTTCTTTTGCATCAAATTAATTATGGACATAAGCTGACTGAATGGGTTTTCCATGGGCTTCATGTTTTGAAGTGACTTTGTTCCACCATTACTTATTCATAGCACAGTCCAAGTGTTCATAAAAGTTGAATTAAAAATGCTTTCTTTTGCTCACCTTCATCTATGTTTCAGCAAGTCAGCAATATGGTTATTGTGGTTTATTTCTGAGAAGGCTAATCACTTTTTTTTTAATAGAGGTGGCGATGGTGAAAAAAGCCGTGTGAAATGTAGTTGTACAGAGTTAATTTTTTGAGCTGATACATTTGTGGGGGCTGCACACAGGAATGGTTCAGGTTTAAATAAACTTCTCTGAAGTTGCTTTCAAGTCATCTACCCACCTGTGTGATGACTTTCAAGTGTTTACTAATGTTTGCTGTTGACTAACTTGTTTCAGTTGTAGTAGTCTAACGTGGGCAATGGTACCATCTCCTGTCCCCCCTGCAGAGACTTACATTGAACCGTTAGAGGAGTGGTGCTAAAGGAGGCCCAGAATGCTGTTCTGGCATAATCTTGTTTCCTAAAATGTCTTAATAGAAGTTCCCTAAATGTTTACCCCATGTGCAGACTGAAGTGCCCATGTGACTGTATTTCCGTAGGCTGTACAGGGCAGCAATGCCATATTCTGTATCAGAGTTTTGTGGGACTTTGGAAGATGCTTGCTTCAGTGCATCCATCTTTCCAAACTGCTGAATTTTATTTCTTTGGTACAAACTGTTAGTTTTGGTCACTGGGCTGTTGACTGAAGCAATCTGAGAGATTGTTATAAAACCTCCCCCCCAACAAAAAATCTCCACCAAATATTGTGCTTCTTAGCCTCCAGAGAAATTTTAATAGCTCTAAAGCTCCAATTGCAAGATCCAAGTGACCTGTGAAGTCCATAAAGTGAAGCTTAGGATGAAATCACAGTATAATTTCTTTTTTAGGGTGTTGCTGTTCAAGCCAAGAGAGCTTGGAAAGGAGAGTGGGGAAGAAAAGTGTAAACTGAGCAGAAAAAACTATGTACTTTTTATTTTCCCCCACTTACAGTAAGATGAAACTTTCAGAACTTTTTTTTTTTTTTTAAAAATGTAGGAAAATTGAAAGCATGGGCTGGACAGTCTTCTTTTTGGCATGCCTGGTCCTCACTTGACTCCTCACAGCCTGCTTACATTGTTCACTGATATGAATATTTGAGGTTTAGGAAAGTCTTTGTCCTTTCCTCTATCTCTCTGCATCAAATCAAATCCTGTAACTGAATACAAAGGTTTTTGAAAACTTTTTGTCTATTTTTTTTGGTGCTTATATCTCTGTATACCCATTCTCATGCTTTTATATGGCTCAAGGTGCATGTGTAAGTTTCCTTTAATGTTTTTGATGCACCAAACCTTGTGTGGTCTTCATTGTACTTTCAGTCTTCTACTCCACAGAATACATTTTGTTGTTTCCCCCTCCAGTAAACCTATATACATCTATACCCCAAAGTATTAACAAAAATGTAAACGTGCCTGAAGTTAAATAATCAGACTTGTGACAAACATAACTACTTTTATTGCATCTCTGCTTGTCATGCTTCATCAGTGCATTGTAAACTCTTTTAAGAGGAAACCTGCTCAGACCTTGTCACTGAAGTGCTTTTTAATTTGCTCTGGAATTAATAGGGGGTGTGGGTAATACTTTGCTCTTGAGGGAGTACAATATGCAGACAACGATTTCCTGGATAGTGTAAAAATTTTATAAGAGCAAGACAGAGGCTATTTGCTCATCTCTCAGGTGACAATTGGATATGAGGAGGTAAAACATTTCTAGGCCAGATAAGAGGGAACAAAAACTTGCTTGTAATTGTCCCCTGTTCCATTTTTGAACTATATAGGACATAAGTTGCTGAACAAGAAAATTAAGTACCAAAAGCAAGGGTTTTCTGGCACTGAGGTCCATAATGGAGAGCCATACAATAGCATATTACACTCCTGAATCCACTTACACAGGATTAAGTTTGTGATTAAGTTTACATTTTTACATAACTCTAAGGGGAGATCTGTGAGTTGAACTGAAGGCAGACCTTGGCTTGCACATCTTGGTATTTGTAATATAAAATATATTAAAAAGTCTTTGTAATGCCAGTATCCTGCAACAGTTGAAAGGCTAAACAGAAGAGTGGATTTCTCAGGGAGTTCTTCCTCCTGTTCAGTTCTGCTAAGAACTGAATCAACAAGCTATGAGTTTTGCAGATGACTGATGCCGGTAACTAAGTGGCTTGTTGCTCTCTCTAAGCCAACGTATTAAAAAGTAAAATATTTAATGTCTTTGAAAACAGTAAAGATTTATGTCAGGAGGAAGATCCTTGACCTTGAACACATTACCATTACAGTCTTAGAAAAAGCTGATGTTCTACATGAAGTGACTATATGGACATGGTGACTATATAGAATACAGTTTTTACAGACTAACAGAGTATATAGAATACAGTTTTTACAGATTAAAACTGGAGAAAATTAATAAAAACCAAGTTCTTATCAGACAGTAATAATCCTATTACTGTCTTCTGGAAAAACACATAAAAAAGCCCCATGGAACAACATTTTAAAATCAATGGTGCTACTTCTGCTGTTAAGTCAATGAATACTGTATGTGCCAAGATTTACTGTGACACAAGAGTTTCCAACATAAGCGTCCTCCCTATTACATCTAAGTTGCTTCAGCCAAAATTTAAAAATAACATATAAACTTTACTGCATTTTGGTTCCAGTCTGGAAAATATAAGGAGTTAGTGGAAGAAGTCTACAGTCTTGCATTTCTGAAAGGAAAGGCATCAAGAAGTTCCCATACCTGGGCAGCATGATGTGTTTCTCTTGCTCTTGTTAGCCTTTTATCACCTGGTATAGACTTAAATAAAGCAGAATGTCACAGAACAGCAGTCAGAAGCTTATAATTCATTATTACCCTCCTCAGCAGCAACTTCCATAAATTTGGGAAATACTTTTATTGAAATCCAAAATCTTAGTAGGGGATGACTACGGAAGACAGAATGACACCCAGAGATTTATGGATGAAATAAGTGTGGCTTGAACAAAACAGTTTGAAGTGCAGCAGTAGACAGCATGATTGGAAGTAAATGAATGATTGCCTTGGGTCATGATTTCCAACATAAGTTTCTGCCAATTTTTGTGCATTGGCAGTGAGAACCTGCTCTGGTTAAAACTTAGCATAAAAAAACCGAATAGTTTATTAAATGTTAAAGACTGCCAATAAATATGTATTTTCAACAGGAGTTGTGAAATCTGGATGTATTTTTCGAAAAGTGATTTAACGAAATACATTACAGAACACAACAACTATATTTTTATTTTGCACTTTATCTTTAACCCTATTGAAAATATCTCTGCTGTAATACAAGGCAAGCAGTTGTTGAAGGTAAGTCCTATATGTCTTGATATGTCACCTATGGGTGCACACTTGGAAAGTGGTAAAGTAAAATAGCATGGCATGAGCTAGTTAATATTAATGATATGGAATCCTTCTTATACTGTCTTGCTGTCTTTGCTTTCACTAACTTTAATTTCCAGAGAATGTGATATTAATGCAGAACTGCGACAGATATAACTCAACAAAGAAGCAAAAAATATCTAATTTTTCAGATTGTTTGTTCATTTCTTTTAAGTTCTGTCAATTCTAGTTTGGCTTTCAAATTAATAAGATGATGTGAAATACTGTGAAACCTGGGTATAAATGCTACAACATTGTCATTGGTCAAAATAGAACACTTTTCATGGAGACAAAACAAGAGGTAAAAGATTTACGCCTGAGCCTTTAGTTTCTATTTTCTGAATTTCCATTTTTTTCTGCTGACCATAAAGAAATGTTTTATATTGTCATCTGCTTCAGTTACTTAGCTCTTCGTAAGTAAAGGTGACTTACTCATAACTGAGAAGGTGAAGACAGCCAGTTACATCTTTACCTGTAGTCTGTGCATAGAATTCTTTCCCACACTTGGGTGGCTTAGTAACTATACTTGATTAGATTTGCTTGATATACAAGTGCAAATTTTTCATCCTACTGCAAAAACTATGCATATTCATGCTGGGCTCTCTGAGTCATGCTGTATTCATCTATTAGGAAGAACAATACAAATGTTCATTTGAACAAATGAGCAAAATTAATAACAAAAGAAAAGAATCGCTTATGCCTAATTCTGTAATGTCCACAGCTATATATATATATCTACAATTACATTATTGTTCAGGATCATTAAGACTAAAGATTGAGGATTCTAATACAGAACAGGGCTTAAATAAGTTTAAGAAGAACATCATGGCCAAATGTTTTGAAATGTATCATATGATCTTTATTTGAATAGATATGGTGAAATTGTATTTTATATCTTGCTTTTTTCTTTTAAAAATATACCAAAGCTAGCTGCATCTTTTACTTTGATAGTGTCTAAACAACATTGTTTCAAAAAGAAAGGAACACTAATGTTATTTTCTCGACTCTTTTAATTGTATATTTTATCTGGACATTGGAACAAATATTGAGCTAGTGTAACTGTCAAAAGTCTTGCAAAAAATCAGTTGAGCTGTGACCATGTCAGTATTTCTCTTTATACATTTACTGAGTTTCCTGCTATCGGGATTTTATTGCTTTGCCTGGGATCATTAATTTTCATTCATAGCTTTGAATAGTTTCAGAGTTCTTGATGTGACTGTGTTCAGTCAACAAGAAGCTCTGACTCTGTCCCTATTTGCCTTTGCCAGGCTCACCTCAGGAGATGAGAATAAGGTCAAAAAACCTCAGATGAGACAAAAACCTAAATGTACGGAAAATATTTATTACAGCCTTTTGTTTAAACGCTGGACAAATACTAGCGTAGCTCACTCTGAAATGCCAGAGTTAGAGGTAGGTTGGTTCAAACTCCTCAGGGCTGTAGAGTGCCCAGACAGGGCTGGAGTCAGTACCAGGAATTTTTTGGCTCCTGTACTCAGACTTATGTAATGCAGTTGTTATTTCTGGGGAATGGGACACCAGCATCATTGTCTAATGAGGTCTGCCAAATGAAATAGAAGGCATGCTTGGTGGTTCAGGAGTAAACCTCTGTTCTGGTCAGCTGATTCCATGTATATATTTGTAGGATTGAGGCCTATGGGGAAAACTAAATTCAGGGAATGTAAGAGTATTCTGAATCAGTATCATCTGTGACAGAAAGCAAGCAGCTTGCCTTATTACTTGGCAGCATCAATGGCTACACTTGTGGATGCCACTGAGTATTTTTGGGCTCCATCCCATTCACATTTCAACACTTGGTGTCTCGGTAGTAGAGACAAGGGATGCTGGAAGTTGTGTTTGTTTTGTTTTCTAAATACATCGCTATGGATAGATAGTTTAGTATACAAAAGATTTCCCCATAAAATGGAAGGGTAGCCATTCAGCTTGGTTTTGCTTGGAAGTGACCTAATTTGAGACTAGAATGGGAAGTGTGAGTAAGCAAAGAAAGGAAACAGTTTTTGGATGAGCATCTCTTTTAATCCTAGGAAACTATATTTTAGATGCATAACAAGAGAGAATGTGTGGGTAGTGGATTGAAGAGATACTGAGATTAATAAAGCTTTTGGATGACCTCTCCATGCTTACTCTGTCAGCTTTTGGTTGGTTTTTTTGTTGTTGTTGTTGTGTGTGAATCTTCTAGAGGGTTTTGTTTGTTTTTCAAGTGTTGAAAGTTTTATTTGTGCGAGGAGTCGTGGTCATGCTCTGATGTATTTGTGAGTCTTTGGAGAATTAGAGCTTGAGTGGGTTTGTTTGGGGGTCTTTTCCTTTCAACAAACAGCTCTTTCTCTCTTAGTGACCTGGCAATATACAGAGTATCTCTGCATTTCTGTGCAATATATACCCAATAGTATAACAAGCTTTAAAAGACTTATACTCATGTTGGAAACATATTTTGTTTTAATGTCCACACACCTACACATTTTCTAGTCATTGTGATTTACTTTTATTTTTTCCTCTTAGAATGGTTGCCTGGGGAAAACAGCACTGCTGTGTTGGCAGAATATGGGACATTTTGTTGAGATTCAGGATTGTTCAAGCAGTCTTTTTACTTCAGTTGTTCCTGGCTACAGCAAGCAAAGGTAAGAGAATTTTTTCCTGGTTTGTCTAGTGTTGGTATTCCAAATAAATAGCTGTAGTTGCAGTGTTTTAGGTTTTTCCTTTCTCTCTCAGGGAGAATATAGATAAACTGTACTTTCTTAATCTCTGTGTTGTGTGTTAGAGGTGTACAAGCCATAACCAATAGGTCTTTGGGGGTGGATTGTCTTTGGCCAATAGACAATTGTTTATTACTGTGTATAAAAAGAACTTCTTGTAAATAAAACCTTCTTCTTCGCCATCTTGAAGCCTGTCTGCCTGACCTCTCTACCTGCTTCCACAAATCCCACGAACAACAGAAAAGCAAACCATAAATAGCATTAGTCTTGATGAATAGAACTTCTGAATATATTCAGAACAAGCAAGTTTTTGCCTCTTGAAATCAAGAGGAAAAACTGTCACTAGCAAGAAATGAAAGAGTTGGTGCTTAGCATTTTGGATCCTTTTTATGTTTTCATAAAAAATTATTGGTAGTAACTTTTTCTAGGCTATGAATGAGGAGAGAACCAAAACACAATTTGTAATAACAAGACAAATTACTTTATTGCTGTTTTCTTTGAACTGGAAGTGTTACAATTTTCAGAACATGTTATTAAGATATCTTTTAGATTGTTCTTATAAAAACACTACAAGATTCATTGAGCTTCACTGTATTTAGGGTGTGTATGAGTGTAGAACATCTCCTGCATTGCTCTTGGTTGTGGATCTGAATATGACTAAGGAAAAGGTAGTAAGGTCCACAACATATAACAGAAATTACTATTTGATCTTGGCCGTTTATGCTCTTAATGTAACAGTAAATGAAAAATAAATTCATAAGGTTCTTGTAAAAACTGGATAACTGACATGATGATGCTTTTGTGTCGGGTAAAGTAGAATAAAGTGAGGCAAAATAATTTGTGTTTTTTCATGGCTGTTCTGTAAGCTGATGGTTAGTCTGTCACTGCTCTGGACTTCAACTGATAAAGATAATAGTGCTTGTCATTCATAAAGCTTCCTTATATCAACAGTGTGCAATACATTTATCGTGTTAATAATGTGCTTAGAGTATTAAAAAATTGAGAGAGTTTTTTGCCATGTACTTGTTTAATGGGTAGTTTCAGAAGCTGCATTTGTGTCATGTTATTTGTCTCTAGGTCAGAACTTCTTGCAGTTCAAATTTACTCCCTGGTTTTTTTTTATTTAAGTATGCCTATTTAACGACATTGTATGAGCTATGAGATTTCATAGCTTACAGACTAGACTAATTCTGACTCTAATTCTACAAATATAGTAATTTTCGTAAAATGTTTCTGTTGAGACAGAATCTGAGTTTCAGGTGATAAACGTGCTATTAAGATGGAGAGGTTTTAAATACTAAAAAGGACAGAGCTGCTCAGCAGATGGACAGATGTCATAGAAGAATTTTTAGAGGGAAAATCTGACTGTATCTAAAGTTCTGAGGATGCAAGCAAAGAGGGATTTTGTTATTCACCTTTGTATCACTTGCAAGTGTCAGTAGAAAAGCTAAACTGCCACGAGAGTGTATTTATGTTTTCCCCCTATTTTTTTGTGGTTTTTTGGTTTTAGGCTGTTAGTACTGTCAGCAGCATCCATACTCAGTTTTCTCTTCATCTGTGGTGCCACAGTATGTTTGTGTTCTCCAAAAAATATGAAGATAGAAGAACTTCCTGTGATCTTTCTGATGCTCATGATGCTGGTTAATGTCATGTTGTTTATCCCCAGTTAAGCAAATAGAACAGTGAATGAAAAGGAGAGATGAAATTGATTTTGAGGAAACAGTTCTTAGCTTCAGATTTTCAAAATATTCAAGAGAATCATGTGACCCACATGTAGAAAGCTTAGTTTTAAACTTTTTACAAAGAAGAGTTGTGAGCTATGCATGGATTTTGTGAGTATACAGGAGTCTTTTGATGTCATTTTAATGGACTGTAGCGAGCCAAGTATGTCACAAGTGGCAAACACTTGCAAGGAAGTTAATGACTATTGTTGTTACTAGTTAAAAGCCAGATTGTGCAGGCTTTTTATTCAAGAGAATACCAGACTGTATTAATGCTCAGCTATACTGATGCAGTGGTTATTAGTAATATAAGGAAAATAACACTGGTGCTTATGTAGTGAGAGAATCTGCTCCTGTAGGTCTAATTCTTAATACCTGTGGTTGGCTATCTCTTGTAAAAATATCAGTTATCACTATATAAAAATGTTTAGAAAAAAGCAAGAGATTGCATTTTTGGTTTATGTTGTCATTCTCAGAAAGTTTATTTTAAACATTTGGAAGCACGTGCATACGTTTCAGGATTTCGTTTAGGGCTTAAGAGAACATGCTTATTAAATAAATACTTTTAGTGAGGATAAAATCTCCAGGTTTTGCATGTATTAGACATAGGTATAGTAAGAAAAAAGAATTCACATTTCTGAAAAGGCTTATGTGCCCAAATACAGCAAAAGACATTGGAAAGTCAGTCTATGATTACTATTGCATGGAGTTTACTTCACTCCAAATTGTGCCTTTTTTTTTTTTTTTCTTCCTTTTGAATTACTATAATTATTTATTTTTTCCTGATTTTTCTTACTCTGGAGATGTTTGACACATTGTTTCCACTATGCTACCTTTTCTGTGCTGTGGTGCTAATGGTATGTTCATGTCTCCTTTTCTGAATGTATTGTATTGTCTGGACCCAAGGACACTGACTGTAAGACAGGAATGCCATTGTCAGAGCACAGGCTCTTGTAGCTTCTTGGTTCTGTGGTCAGGGGTGGGTTGCAGCCCACATGCACCACTGCTGGAGAAAACAAGTGATGATTAACAGATCTTCCTAAGCCTTTACTGTAATGTCATCTCCTGCTTACATTGCATCTACCCACATATCAAGGAGACTTAGTCAAGATAATACTGATAATTAATTTCTAACGTAATGCTGTACTGCACTCACTTGGAACCGCAAAGTGCATTTTCTGACTATGATTATGATTTCCTTTGTGCTTTTTCAGCATTCTTTGGGTAGATAAAGCATATTAAAATTTCCAACCCTTTCTTGTAACAATTCATATAGTATTAGTATCTATCCATTTAACTTTGGCGTCCCTTTTTGGCACTTTCTTTTATGACTGTTTAGAGCAAAGTGGGCCAGCTTTCCAGTTTAAAAAAGGGTAGACCTCTCTATGTAAACGCTTTTCTTGGTTTAAGTTAATTCTTCAGGCCTTGCGTATTGATCAGCAGAAGTCTTTTTGGATTATATAAAGCAGACCAGGAGAATCATCAGCTGATTGATCTCATTTTGCGTCATTTTTGTTGGCTGTCTTATGACTGTTCCCATCTGCACGTTTATGCTCACCGTGGCTCCCTTGACAACTTTGAAGTGACAACGTCCCTAAAGAATGCAATAAGAATTAAGCAGCCCTTTAATTCACTATTGGCACATGAACACACATTCAATGCTTAACATGAAATCAAGACTCTCAGAATTCATTCATTTCCAAAACCAAGTCTGCTGATGATACTTCAAGTTTTTATTAATATTTTTGCTCAGGAATGGAATTCCAGTCTGTCAATTTGGATAGTTAACAGTGACTTCAAGTTTTGAAGCTGTATCAGGAAACTTCCTTTGCCAGTCAATTTGGTCATCTCTGCTTGCACAAGATTGCTTACAGGAATTTTGGAGGCTATATGAGTCATTCAAGTATACTTCTGACATATACTATCTGAGAAACAGCTGCTGCATCAAGTCTTTCAAAACCCTCAGTAAAATTTCTACTTAATAATGAAAGCAAGTTTTTAATAATGAGCAAGTTTCTTGGTTTTTTTTTTCATTTGGAAAGACTGTGTCACCAGCATTGGCGTGTAACTAGCTGGCTGTTTCCTTTATAAAATCAGTTTCCTCATGATCTGTCCATGCTGTAAGGTGGTAGATCTGTTTTAATTTTAGTTTAAAAGGTAGGTACATTTGAGCTTGTATCTAAAAATCTCATCTTGGGTGACACTTTCCCTTGCCATCCAGTCTTTCTCATCCAGCTCTTAAGTAATTTTAAAAATTAATTTTCTATGCTGAAGTGTTCCTAGCTGATTGTCCCAGATTTTGCTTTCAGACTCTGACAAGTGGCCAAATTGAATGAGTGAATTCATGCTGTCAGCTTGGGCAGGGGAAAGTAATTCTACTGCTTGCTGTTTGGTCAAGTATGTTATTCTTCTCCATTGCCATTCAGAACCAATTTAAGTGTTGACTCACCATTCAAAATCCACTGTCTGCTAGTTAGGATTTTTACCTAATTCAGCCTGTACCCAGAGAGTTTTTTTGTTTGGTCCATGATTTATGTTGAACTTCAGGAATGATTCTGGGTTGTGAAAAATGCCCACAAGCGTCTGCTAGTTAGCATCACGGAGAGTCTCAAAGCTATAGGATACAACAAGAATAGGCATCAATGACTTACCATGAAATTGGATTGATATATTTTGTGTTTCAGACTTTTTCTGGTAGCTTGTACCTATCAAATTGCACTTGGAAGTTATAAACTCTCTCCTTGTTTTCTCTTGTTGCTATTGAAAAGAAATTTGAGAGGCTTGAGGGTCAAGAGACAGAGAAGTTGTCAGAACTGCCCTGATGAAAGCTGGTGCTCTGGTTGCTTGAGAACATTACAGAAGAGCTGGCTGTGATCTTAACAGCTAACTAGGACTATGAATGTGACCTACCCTGGAAAAACAAGCCGTGATCCAAGTTGCCTGGAAGTTTGTCTTTGTACAGGGGATCTAATGGAAAAGGATTTTTTCCTATGTTGGCCGATGTTTTTCTGCTTTCCAACCCTGACCAATCATGGTGAATCCCATACATTCTCTGGAGACTACATAAGATCTCTGCATATATTTGTAAATAATGACCTCCTTAAAGGTGTCAGTAATGTGTTCTCTTGCACTAGCTGAACATCTGCCAGGCTGCTTCATTTTTCTGTTGTTCCATTTCACATTCCAAAGGAACTTTTTCTTATTTTGTTTCTGATGTGTGCACCATAAAGCAAGCAACCATGATAATGATTAAATGATTATGCTGTTGGAGTGTGCTTATTTCCACAAAATAAGAGTCAGCTCCAAAGAGTTTACATCTACAGCCATAAAAGTCTGTCCTTTTTCTTTATTGGGACAATGGAGGAAACAAGGCACCTACAAGAACTGAACAGTTATTATCAAGTTTCAGTATTTAGGGCATTGTCTGGAACTACTTGTTTTATAGGGAAGGCACCCCACTGGACCTATTGGTTCTGAACGGAGAGGGCTGTTGGATGATGTGATCGTTGGAGGCCTCAGCAATCACAAAATAATGAGGTTTTGATTTTTGGAGAAGTAAGGAGGGGAGTCAGCAGACCTGCCACCTTGGACTTCTGGAAGGGAGACTTTTAGGGCACTGGTTGACAGAGTCCCTTGGGAAGCAGTCCTGAAGGGCAAAGGAGTCCAGGAGGGCCGGACATTATTCTTCAAGACTGAAATCTTAATGGGGCAGGAGCAGGTCATCCCCTGCTGAAAGACGAGCCGGTGGGGAAGATGACCAGCCTGACTGAACAAAGAGCTTTGGCTGGAACTTAGGAATGAAAGAAGAGTTTATGACCTTTGGAAGAAGGGACAGGAAACTCAGGAGGACTACAAGGATGTCTTCAAGTTAGGCAGGGAGAAAATCAGAAGGCTCAAAACCCAACTAAAATTTAATCTGGCTACTGCCATAAAAAACAATGGCAGTGTTTTCATAAATACGTTAGCAACAAAAGGGCTAAGGAGAATCTCCAGCCGTTATTGGATGAAGGGGGAAATGTAATGACAAATGATGAGGAAAAGGCTGGTGTACTTCATGCTTCCTTTGCCTCAGGCTCCGAGTACCCAGTACCCTGAGCTGGAAGACAGGGATGGGGAGCAGAATGAAGCCTCAGTTGTATGAGGTTCATCAAGGCCAGGTGCCAGGTCCTGCACTTGGGTCACAGCAACCTCAGCAGCACTACAGGCTTGAGGAAGAGTGGCTGGAAAACTGCATGACAGAAATGGATCTGGAGGTGTTGATCAACAGCTGCTGAACATGAGCCAGTGTGTGCCCAGGTGGCCAAGAAGCCAATGGCATCCTGGCCTATGTCAGCAACAGTGTGTCCAGCAGGGCCAGGGCAGTGATTGTCCCCTGTACTCAGCACTGGTGAGGCCACACCTCAAATCCTGTGTTCAGTTCTGGCCCCTCATTTCAAGAAAGACATTGAGGTACTGGAGCAAGTCCAGAGAAGGGCAATGGAGCTGGTGAGGGGTCTGGAGCACAAGTCCTGTGAGGAGCAGCTGAGGGATCTGGGATTGTTAAGCGTGGAGAAAAGAAGGCTAAGTGAGACCCTATTGCTCTCTACTTTAAAGGAGGTTGTAGCGAAATGGGGGTCAGTCTCTTCTCCCAGGTAACAAGCCACAGGACAAGAGGAAATGGCCTCAAGTTGCACCAGGGGAGGTTTAGGTTGGATACTAGGAAACATTTCTTCATGGAAGGGGTTGCTAAGCATTGAACAAAGCTGTGGAGGGAAGTGGTTGAGTCCATCCCTAGAGGTGCTTAAAAGATGTGTAGATGCAGCACCTGCAGACATGGTTTAGTGGTGGACTTGGCAGTGCTGGGTTAACAGTTTGACTCAGTGATCTTAGAAGTCTTTTCCAGTCTAAATGATTCTATGATTCTACATAGTCATCCTTGGTCTTGTGCATAAATTTTACTTCAAAGCTTTCATGAGCAGCTAGGATTTATTGGCTGCTTCCAAATTTGTCTCTTCCCTACCACAAAAATAAATCCAAAGGAGTAGGTTACAAGATTGTTTCTTAATGTGTTGTTTTAAAAACTCCTGGGAAAATGCCTGGGAACAGTATTATATGGAAGAATAACTTTCATATAAAAGATCTTTTATAAGACTAAATAATTTTACAAATCACCTTTTCTTTATTTAGATCAGGAGGATTTCCTAGGGCGATACAAAGCCGTCTTTAAGACTGCATGTGAAGATCCATGGAGTATGTCATCAAGAATTTCTCTGCATCCCTTGAAAGAGTTCCTTGTCTGTGTGCACCTCAAGCTGTATTCCTCAAATAGTCCATGGACAGCATATGTATATGCTGAAAAAACACTTCACACCAATCTCTCTGCCAATAAGTTTGATCTGGGACTTACAGGAGATCATGGTAAATTGAAGATATGGTTGTTTGGAAATCAAATAAATAAAACAGTAAGACTTCGTAAAAACACTTGGAACCAAATATGTATCCAGTGGAAAAGCGACAATGAGGAGATGAAGGTATTCATAAATGGAACAGAAAAATTACACAAGAAACTAAATGGGAAAGTCAATTTGCCTGGAAAAGGCCAGTTCTTACTCGGCTGTTCAAAGCTGCAAGGTACAGCTGCATCACCTCACATGGGTATGACTGGGGAGCTGTACCTGTTCAGAATGTGGGACAAAGCAAATATAACGCAATCTAAGGACTGCCAGGATAGTGGTGTTATACGCTGGAGAAAGGAGGATTGGACCTATAACACGACAGCAGAAGAGGATAACTCTTTGCAATGTGGTAAGTACCACTGCGCTGTTTTTTAATTAGTAATTCAGTCAGGATCTGAGTGTGTCTAGCATTTCTCTTCCAGATTTTACAAAGTGTCCATCTATTAATGATTTCTAGCTAAATTCTTGATGAGATCATGTGGGGACCTGCAGCTTTTGCTAGTTTTTATCCAAATGAAAAAGTATAGCATCAGTCCTTTAAAGACTTTCAACTTGCTTCAACTTCTCTGTCTATGAACTGCTTGTGTAGTATGAGAGCAGGATGCGTGCAACTCTACCTTCTTGGAGTATCGGGGCATGTATCAATGTCATGTTAAAATAGTTAATTTACACACCTTCTGTTCAGGGAATAAATACAGGGGAAATTGCTGATCCTCGTTCTGCATGTTTGCTGGGCCAGAGTTTCAGTGAGTGCAACCTTTCACTGCTTCACTGGCACGTTACACCGTCTTCAGTTGGTAGGATCTACGTCTGTAAAAATTATAAGGGGCTCTGATTTCTTCTTTTCAGTATCAGTAATGTCTCATTAAAATGACCAAATGATTTCTCACACATTTCTTGAAGTTCCCCTCTGGACTGAAAAAGAACCATAAAAACTTTATCAAACCAGACCAAGATTTTACTTTCAGAGAAATTGAGTTCAAGCAAGAGAATAATCTTATTTTTAGCTTTTGCTATCATATCTGTTGGCAAAAAAGACAAACTTGAATCAAGCTTTGATGGAATACAATTTATCAATCATAGGAAATTATATTAACCCCTAAGAGATTTTAATGTGACTAGCTCAGTTATTGTTTCCTAAAATTTTTATATAGCATCAGTGATTCAGTTTAACTGTGACACCAGTCTTAATCTTCATCACCTGTAGCCTTAAAAAAATGTACCTGTCTATTTCATGCAGAGTCATACCTTTTATCTGTGTAATCTTGTAACCACTGCCTGACTGGACTACGTTCGAAGTGTCTTAGGGCATTAAAATAAGGTGACCAGATTTCTTTTTCTGGGAGAGAGAGAAATCTGTCCAGCAAACCAGGACTCATGGAGAATGCTGCTAACACTGGTTTGTAATAAATGAAGTGCTTCTGCTGTCCCTGTTGCTGTAGTTGGGAGCACATCTTCATTGAGTTGTGTGGCTTGGGAAAGGAGCTGAAGAAAGGATGTCTTTCTTTTACTCATTTGGCTACGCCTGAAAGAACACAGTCCTAAGGTGGAAAGGAAAAAATTTCTTTTTTTAGTAGCCAAAAAATTCTGGCTACCAGATGTCAGTTTGGTACAAAGAAAATCTGAGAGAGGTATATCTAGATAATGGGGTAAATCACAGTCAGAGTGGAGCATCTGATTATTTTTTACTGAAGCACAGAAAGGACAACCTCCCTGTTTTCGGTTCCAGTACTTTTTGCCCTGAATATAGAGCATCCTTGAGCAGCACAGCACAGCTCGATCAGGCAATGCCCAGCTCCAGTCCCAAGTGATTAATGATTTTAGAATTTATGATTTAGCAGCTTGTGGAATCCTTTGTCTACCTGCTAGAGCTCTCTAGTGAGTGTGTAAGATGCATGATTTCCAAAGGTTTGTTGCTTAGACAAACTGAATAACTATGCTGACAGGAGTTTGTTTCAGTGCAGAGACCATCTCTACTGCCAAACAGAATTTGTTTCCTCTAGATAGATTGGGACGTTAACAGCTTTTCAAAGAGAAGCTTGCTGGAATTTTTTTACAGTTTATTTGCCTCTCTTCATTGATTAGATGCATTTCAGCTGATTACCCCCCCTAAGTCATCCTGTGAAAAGCATGTACTCAGCAAATAGCAGTCCAATAGATAACAAAGCTTTTACCATAGGAATATCTAGTAGTCCGTATCAGGTGATTTTAATTGATGTGGCTACTACTCTTACAATCTGATTTCTTTCAGTAAATTTCTCCAAACACCTGTGTAAAAATTACCTGATTTGGGAAGCTTTTCTGTTTTTTTGTTGAAACAGAAGGACTTGAGTAATAAGTCCGCAGAAGGATTTAATTTTCCGTCTGCAACGAATGTAACTGGTGAAGGGCTGATGTTTAGGAAAGTGTAGGCACAAAAGGTGAAAAGGAAGTGGTTCATTACAGTTATAATTGTGCCGGAGGACAAGTTTCATAATTTTTTTTGTGACCTGGTTGGCATTTTGTGCCTACATTAAACAATTATTTGTAAAATGTTCTGTCAAAGGCTCCCATGATTTCTGTGATTTCTTCTTTGCTTAACCGCTCAAAGTCTTTGTGAAGTGTAAGCCATTGCCTAATTGGTGTCTTGTAGGCAGTGATCCACTCCATTAATGAAGTCTAGATTTACTTAACATCACATTGTTAGCTTATTTTCCTTACTTCATTTCCCTGTCTTTCTTTTTGTTGATTCTTCTGATTCTTTTACTTTAGGTTTTATAATTTATTTTTATGACAATTTTTCAGATTGCCAAAAATTTATCTCATTTTCTCTTAACTATGTGAGGTTTAATAAGGATCAAAATTCTGATTCTGATAAGATTTACACACATACTTAGCACTTAAAGGTATGTTCAACTTTACCCAAGTAGCTCACTCCCCCAAAGTGGCTGGGATTACCTTTGTAGTAGCTACATATCTCATGATTGCAAGATTTGCAAGATAGGACATATCTGATTTCTTCCAACTTTGTGATGAGGCAGATCACATTCTTAGACTAATCGTTCTCAAAAGAGAGCTTTTAGATTTGAGTTAAAGATGAAACTCTTGCTCCTTGCAGTGACAGAGTGTTCTGGTTCTCCTGCTTGGTGTGGTCATTGCACACCGAGCAGGAGTAAATACTGCAGGCAGGGCCAGAGAGGGAAGGAGGCCACGCACTTGGTGCGTCACTGGCCTTCCACGTACATTCTTCATGTTCCTTTGATACCTCGTCTTGCTGAGAGTGAGAAGTACCATAACAGCTGTGATATGGAGAAACAAGTGCCACAGCTTGAATGTGTCTCACTTTACAGATCACTTCCTGGTATTTAAAAATATGTAAGTGAAGAGAGATATGCTTACCATTCCAAATTCTGACCTTGGAAAATTTCTTTATCTTGTTCCTTGATGAATGATTCCCCTGTAGCTATGTACTTAAATGTGGACGATATGGATGATATCACTATTGTCTCTGTATAATCCAAGAAAAAAGTCTACTAAGGAATATAAAGTTTGGGGTGATTTAAGAGAACAAACACACAAGAAAATAAATGAGTTTAAAGTGCTGAATCTTTGAAAAGAAACTTTAGTCACCTGTGAGTACCAGCTCTGCAGTTGTCATTTTTACATGTGATACTTTCAAGTTGCCTTTAATAATAACTTCCCAGTGAAATGAACTGTTTAAACATTAATCATTTCAGTTATACATTAAACAGTAACTTTCTTAATCCAAATACAAATATCCAAACTGTTACACTGTGCATTTATGCAAGGAGCACAGAGATAATGGGATCTCTTTAAAAAATGTCAATGAATAAATAAAATAGATGACTTTGGGCATAACTGTAAATAGTATCACTGACAATAAAGCACTTCCATCTCATTTGTGATATCAGTGCTCTAATTTTTGGCCTGTTGCTTCTGGTTGCTTTTTTTTTTTTTCCTGATTAAAATTCAGTGAGTATGTTGTGGCATTTTTGATTTCTCTAAACTGTTCTGTCCAACCTTCAAGATTAAGATGTTGCCCTCTCGTTTTCACATACTCTTTTGACTCTCAATATTGCTGAGCCTTCTACTGGTGTTGCTGGAGGGGATTTCTATGCCTCTGGGTACAGAGCAATTTAATGCTGATGTGAGAAATGGGAATTGACCAGTGACCGGTGTGACTGTTTTACCTTTGCATTCTCAAGGAAGAGGAAAACTTCAGCTTGGGCTTTCATTCTAGTTTTCAGATGTGGGCAGTAGAAGGTAGGTATTAGGCTCATATAATCCCATTTAAAGATTTCCCAGCTGTGTGCCCATCCAATGACAGGATCACCTTCCCTGGAAGGGAGCGTGGAGCCCGTAGGCCTTACATCCTCAGGGAGAAAGTGGAAATGTAGCTGTCACTCATCCACTCATCCGGTCTGCATCCCAGTCTGTTGGGTACCAGACCTTGGGCTGTGTTACTACATTTACTGAGTGGACCATGAATGCAGAAGATGAAAAAGCAGATTATTTACCCCAATACAATTTTTCTTTCTAAAGCAGTGAGGAGAAAATACTAAAGAAACCTTTGGAAGCTCTAGAAGGAAATGTGATGGGGAAAAAATACCTAACTCCAGAGTGCTTTTTTGATGAGTCATGTGCCACTCTCCTTTGTACCTATTAACAGAATGCATGTTTGACCTTCCCTTTCTTTGCTCTTGTTCCCTCCCTCTTCTGTGATACCAAACGAAGTGGCTTTTTGGAAATCAGCCTTCCAGAGACGTGATTTGATTCATGTCAGTATCTAATGTACAGCTTTCCACAAACAGATAAAAACAGTATTTATAACCTAATTTCTTAGAACCACTGTAACATCAAAGCTGAATTAAAAATACTGAGCCCAAATTTTGTGTTAAGGATATTAAAATGAGCTGGCCAAAGTGACCGAGCCTGATGTGAACAAGCTCTGTTGTTGTATTTTTACCTTTGTTTCTGTCTAATGGCTAGTGATAATTCATCCTTTCTTCTGTGGTGCCACCACAGGGAGTCAGAGCAGATAAGAGGTGTCAAGAGTGGCAGGAAAACATAGAACTAAGATTACACTTTAGTTTTATCCCATAAACTTATATACAATGTGCCTCAAAGTCTACCTTACACAGAAAGTCAAGATAGGCTAATGTTTCTAGTGTACCATTAACTAACAATTGTCAAATTGTGGAGGATTTTTATGTATTACTGTTATTAATGCCTTGTGTGACAGAATGGTTCATTTTGGCAGAACGTTTATTTAGGTGAAAGGTTTGTCAAATGTTAAAGGAACCCAGTCTCTTAATAGAAAATATGGGTTCAATTTGAATGGGAGAATTGAATGTCATATTTTCAGGGCCTGTTTCTGCAAATATCTGGATTTCAGAGCAGCACCATTTTGAAATTTTGTTTGAGCTACTCAGTTTTGTTCATGAGCAAGTCCTGTGAAATGCATTAATGCTGGACATTTTCATTTCACTGAATGCAAATGGACAGTAGTTGCTGCACAGTTCTGGTAACTGCTGTAACAAACAACTGTTGCCTGTAAAAATGTTTGGAAGAGGATTTGTATAGGCTTAAAAATTGCAGTGTGGACTTTTAAACGTTTGGCTTTTTAAATGTTAAATGGTTGTAATTACATAACACAGCATATGTGATACTAGGTATCTATTTGGAACGGAAAATATTGGCTTTGGCTTTTCTGGTGGGAATTTTTAATGCAAATCAACTCCGCTGCCGGAATCAGTTGAATTTTTGGTGAAAAATCTTTCAGTACTGTAAGTTTGCTTAATCTCTTATTTAGAAAATCTAATTTTTATTAATTTCCTTGTATTTTTTATTTACTTGTAAATCAAAATTGATCTTAGTAGCAATATACAGTCATGGTTATCTACTGTTATTCTGTGGTGACAGCCAAGTACTGTGGCTTGAGGAGACAAAATTGCATAGCCTCCCGGGTGTCCTTGGGATACTGCTGTTTGAATTCTGCTGTTAGCTCTTCGTGAGAGCTGACATATCAAGACTACCTGTATTTTGAAAGAATAGTCCTGGGTGCTGATACAAAGTGTTCTCATTTTTGGCATGTTTTTCGTCAAATTTTAGTCACTTCATTCCATAAATCTCTCCTCTAGACCCTACACATCTGAGTCCATAAATGTATGTTTCTCTGCCAGGAATGTTGTGCTTCTGGAGATTGGCAGGGCTGTTTTCTGCACCTGAAGTGTTCAGTGCCTGTTTGGTGTTTGGACCTGACTAGAAAGCAGCTGGCACAGCCCTTCTCGCTGTGCTGTCCCCTGCCCCTTCTCACCTATCTCACAGGCTGGGCAGGGGGAGTGTCTGTGGTCAGGCTCTAGGTCACTAAAGTTCAGGCTCTTTTTCTGCTCCTAAGAAAGCCCAGTAGTTGCTTGCCCAGTCCCAGGCTAGCTCAAAGGATGCTTTCCGCCAAGGTTTAAAGGAGATCAATGAAGCTCTGGGTAAAACAGCATTAGTCAGCAGCAGCACTGCTCCCGTGAGACAGGGGGACAAGAAACAGCTGCCAGTAATGTTCTTGCACAAAATTTTTATTGGCAGCCAGGTTCCAGCTGCTTCTCCCTTCTCCACCCTGGAAAACCTGAACTGCTTCTCACGGACTGGGTTGCCTGCAGACAGGTAAATCAGAAAGGGTGTTGAGTTTCCAAAAATTTTAAGAAAGAGTATGCTGCTGGTAAGTTAGATCTAAAGTAGGGAGAAGAAAAGCATTTTTTTCATTCTCACAGCTGGAGATAGAACACTGTACACCTTCTGTGCTTTCAGGGCTTTTTCTTTATCCTGTGCTGGAGTTACTGAACAAATTGCTTGCTTTGAGTGATAGTGCCCTTAATGCAGGGACCAGAACCATCTGTCCCATCTTGACTGCTGTGTTACAATGCCTCCTTCTGTCTTTATTTCCCTTTGGCTGAATTGATTTTTCAATTATGCTTTGCTTGGTGGAAGAGCTTCAGCAGGACATGTGGAGACCATCCCATCCTAAAATACCCAACAGCCTGAGACTCAAAAGCTGTCACGCTAAGGAATGTTGTAAGCACAAAGCTATTTTTTTAGACCGGGCCAGGTACTAGTCTCTCTCGGAGCTACATCAGTTTGTGCACCTAACCTTAAGTACTGTTAATGGTTTTAGCCTCCTGCCAGTCTGGAGCTGCTAAAGTTACACTGGTTCCCATTGTCAGACAAAGTCATTGCAAAATGAAAGTTGTCACAGTTTTTGCAGCTGTAGTATGGAGCTCTGGTAAGAGTTGCTAAACAAGTTTCATACCAGTGGAACAGTTTCCTCTACCTACGCAGATGGGATTCCCAGGTCTTGGCTTAGCTAGCTGTTTGTGTCAGAACAGTACAAAGTGATATGAAGACAGTAAGGGACTTGCTGCTTTTCTAATGTTGCATGTTAGTAACAGGAACTGATGCTTATCTCATTTAATGGAGTTGCCTCTTCCCTCAGAAAAGAAACCGAACAGTTCTTGTAGGCACCTATTCTATCTCCCTTGCAACAAAAGCAAAGAGTAATACTGGGTTTTGCCTATTTAATTACTATTTGAATCTTCGAGAGTGTTTTCTGTTAGAGAAAATGTAGCAAAGTATTACCACAATGTGTAATCACTTGTTTCGGAATAGGATATGTTAAGTATATTGATTTGATGATCCTAAACTAACAGTGTTGCAAATGAAAATCCATAGAGCAAATAAATGGAAGTTTCATATACGTAAGGATTTTCTTGTTCTTATCAATAGTAAAAAACCTAAGGGCAATAAATTTACTGTTAGCTAGTAACTAACACATATTGAGTTACTTTACTTTGCCTTATACATGTCAACTCAAGGGATATTTTAGATTGACCTCTAATCCTTCTCCAAAGAAACCCTATTCACTTTCTATTCTTGTTCTTAAACACAAGAAAGGAGGAGGGTTAGCAGTCATATTAAATAAGTCATATTAAATAATATATGACAGTCTCTCCTCCTTCCTCCTTTCTGTATGCACAGGTGATTCTGATGAAAGACTTGGTTACTGAACTTAATGCTGCACTTTCATAAATGACAGGTCTCATACTCATGGATAATTTCTAGCAACTGTAGGCACGTGAATATTGTGTTGTAAGAGAAGTCATGGTTAGATTTATGTTCATAAAAACGTGCTCCTCAGATTATGCATGCCATCATCAGTTGCTGCGTTTGCCAGCTCCATATTCATGCCTTGTGTTTAGCTTATTTTACTCTCTGTACTGCTAGATGTGTTATTAAAAGCATTTGACGTTTTTAGGGTTCACTGTCTTCTTGCTGACCTACGAAACTAAACAATAATGAACAATTTTTGTACTTACCACAGGGTACTACTTGTATTCTCAAGTATTTAAGTAGGCAAAAGAAGTGTGATGGTGTTTGCTCTGAGATGCGGCATATTCAAGAATTGGGTTCCTTTTGAGGATTTAATTTCCTCCAGGGCTTTTTTTGGAGATAAAGGCTTTTGCACAAGGTTTTAACTACTGATTCAGACAGGTCTAGTAACAGGTTAACCTTTGGAGATAGAATTAGCTTTCTGTGGTAGGAAAGTCAGATTTCCTACCTGTGGAAGAATGCATCCTTCTCAAACCAAAAGTTCACCTTATATGGAATTGACTCAATTGTTTTTATTCACCCTATTCTACCTTAAAATCTATTTACTGTTTAAACAATGCAGAATAGTTTTATCAGACTACTGCTTCAGTTCTGCATATTATTTAAGTTGGTATTGTATTGTAAGGGTCTGTCCCAAACCTACACTAGGTGTTAAGAAAATAATTTTGTAGCATCTATAATTCTGAATCACTTTACAATGTTAAAGGTATGTGTTCTAGAGCTCTTATGTAGAAGTGCTGTAACTTAAAAAGATAAACTGAGTAAAAATGAACTCAAAAGGGTTCAACTTCCAGCTTTCAAAAAGTTTTGACACATTTCTCAATGGATGCAAAGTAGTTTTGCTTGCCATTTTGAAGTGAGGTAAGTAGCACATCTAAAATGGTTGTATTTAAAAAGTGTGTGTATATATATGCATGTGTACAAAAATATATAAAAGCTTTTGCTTCTAAAAAAATCATCTTCTTTTGCAGTTGATTCTACTGCTACGCTGCCTGGCACAGAACAAATAACAGGTATGTTGGGGTTCTGTGGGATTTTTCCCCATTGTTCCTCTGTTTTAGGAAGTGTGTAGGAAGATTGCTGCTGCTGTTACTTTTTAATTAATGGAGATAGTTAAGCATATGCAAATATTTGCAGATTAGTTTTCCATATCATCCTTGTGGCATATTAGTTAATTTTGTGGTGAAAATAGCATCAGTAATTTTCCAGAGAAAATGAAAATAAGGTCATTGAGATGATTCTGATTCTCCCTTCCTTACAGAAATCATATTTACATTTATCCTTTGGAAAGAGCTATTGCTAGTTTTCAGTAAGGCAAGCAAAATAGTCTTACTAGAGCAAGGAATTAATGGGTGATTAGCATTTCAGAAACTCCTTGTTTACCATTCTCAATAAAAAAGATCTAGGTTTCTTCAGGGACTTTTGGTATGTCTGATTTAAGTCTTCTGCAGCAGTAGGAAAGGCTGTATAATTAGTGTATTATAAGCAAACTTATAGAGTGACTTTTGAGCTTTGAGAGGTGTTGAAATGCCTTAAGCATATTTTTTAAATAGTGCTTCATGTTTGCATCCAGCTGTTCTTTAAATTATATTTCTATGATAACTGTGACCTGTAACTTGATTTGTCTCTGACAGTATCAAAAACCACCCAGGGACTGAAAGGGCCAACTTTAAAGTTGCTATGTGAACAAGATACCAAATTTCCTAATATCTTTTTGATCAAAATACTGATGGTAACAATATCAAAAATGCACTAGCTGTTGCAATATAAATAGTTCACTGATTCCTGTCGAGATCAGAGGTTCAAACTTGAAATTATTTTTTTTACATTACTTTTTGCAGGGTAGAAAAGAGAATGTATATATATGGGATAAATTTTAAGTGACAAGCCTCTCTGTTGTTATACAGAGTCTGAGACGAGTTCTTCATACCCAGCTAGAGCCATCTGGTTGTGCATGCTTGATTCCCATTCCCAGAATTAGCAAGGCACTCAGGCTAGGCATGTGGCTTTCAGGCTAGTGTGGCACATATCTTGGGTCAATGATTTTTGGGTTTTAAACATTATACAATTCAAACTGTCCAGTATTTCTAAAAAAAAAAAAAACAAAAATGTCTTGCATTGAATTCTGTTTGAGTGCATAAAAACTGTGATTTTTTTTAAACCAGAGATTGTTACATCTGGCTTTTTTGAAAACCTGGAAGTGTTGTTCTGAAAGAGCAGGTGTTGCCCTCTTCTGGTGAATGCAGTAAACTTTTTATAATTTAAGGAAAGCCTGCTGAGTATAATTATGTATATGTGTCTTAAAATTCATGATGGTCTTTTTTTTTCTTTTTTTTTAAATCTGAAAAAAAAATCATCAGATTCAGAAGAATTAGCTGCAACAACAGTTTCTGGTAAGAAAATCAGGACTTTACTGTTTTCTGCAACTTCTGGGACCAGAAGTGATAAGCATCATCTGTGAAAGCATTTTTAAAATAAAATTAAGAATGAGACACACAGTAATGACCTATGTGAAAGCCAGTTGCTTTCTTGCTTAATGTATACAGACACAGAGTCCTCTGGATAGAAGAAATAATACAGATGCAAACACACATGATCTTGTTCTTTTACAGATATAGTGTCTCTGTGGGGGTGGTTCATCTTTAACAATTGCATCAAATTCAATGTTTGTTGTAGTATATACCAAGCCAAATAACACAGATGAAACCAGTCTTAGTTTTCACTCTGATTGCTCATATTTTGGCTGCTTGTTAGTTACCTTGGAAAATTTGTTCTGCTGTGAAGCTGCTCTGGCCCATTTAAAAAAAGTCACTAAGTTGTCATATGGAAGTGATATAAAGTGGTCTTCTAACCACTGTGTATTCCTATGCTGGCACCTAAAATATTCTTACTGAGCACAGCCTCTTTAAATTTTCATCCATTGTCTTAATTTAATTTTAGTTTTTTTCCTTTTGATGTAGCTGAAAAGAACTTTGCATCATTACGCTATTTATATATGGTTACTGACAAAAATAGCTTTTTTTGGAGAGACAGTTTGCCAAACCCAGTGTGGCATCTCTGCTTATGAGTGTTGTGAGTTCGTGCAGGAAAGGTCCTTGGGGTTAAGCAGTTATTGCAATTGGATATGCAAAATTCATGGACATCTTCTGAAAGAATGAAACCAGTAGAAAGAACTTACCTGAGGAAATTTGGTGCCTACCTGTTTGAATTCAGATATTCAGATTTTTGAAATAATATGAATGTTATTTCAAGTATTAGTATTGAAATTATGTGAACACTCTTGTTCTTAAAATGGAACTTAAATAATACTCAGTTTCTGTTCAAAATTTTGCAGGCTTGATATTTTTTCTCCACAATTCATAGAAGTAAAATACTTTATTAATACAATTGTTGCTTATTTTATCTTTTTTTTCCCTAGAATCATCTATTGTTACTTTTATCACCTATCCTATTAATTCTTCAGGCAACACGTTATTCATGTTTCTCTTATTTAGATTTTGTTAGATTTAGACTTTTTGGCTTTTTAATTTTTTTTATTTTCATACATTTAACTCTTATTAATTTTTCTATTTCAGATATGTCTTCGGAGGAGACTACACAAAGTACAGGTGAGAATTCGGATGAAGAGATTGAGGTTTCAAGGGAGATGTTTGTTGCATTCATGTTTGTTTCTATTTTGGTTTTTTTTTTGTGACTGGGATTTGCTTATTTCAAATTATTTTCTTACTTGATCTTAAAATTTATATTTATCCGCAATGTGTGTTTTAAGTCTGCATGGTTAGGGTTCTGAGGTGCACTTTACTGTGCTGTTAACCTTTTTTTTTCACTCAAAATAATGCATTGCTTACCAAAACCCAAACAGGGCAGATGTATTTTTTAGCAAGTACATAGGGGGGTTTGTCTGTAGAATGTTTTCTATGCTTTCTGATACTATTTAAGCCATTTTACAGAACTCAAATGTACACCCCATTCCTTAAAAACACATATGTTCTTGCAAGGAGTAGCCAAGGAGGATCAAAAAAGACTCAATAAGAAGAACTTGTTACCCCTTCCTTTCCTGATTTTCCCATTTGAAACAAGGAGTAGGTTCATCCCATGCCAGTACAGATTCCTCCATGCCTGTACAGGAGCTGGACATCCTGCTGTTCTTCATAGTTGATGGAAAGATGTGTTTTCAGAGCATGATTCCTCTTATGCTGAAGTGCCCATGTAGAATAGGATGAATGGGAATCACCTTAAAACCACCACATTCTCCTCTGAAAAATAAGTAGCCAGAAGTCACTGGCTCAGATGGGGACATAAATGTGTGATTGGGTGGATCATACTCCAATTGCTGCTTTGCATTTCCCATGCTGAAAATAACTTTATTTCCTTATAAATAGTCATGTATTTACACTTCTCCTGGAAAGGCAGAGTCTAAAGTAGAAATAAGAAAACTTGGTTTTGTGACATGTATTTAATAGGCTTTTTAAGTTAAAATTTGAAGACTTTTAAACTATTTTCTTTTTTTCAACAGAAACTCTTAAAATCACTGATTATTACTCCACCATAACACCAGGTAGGATTCATCTATCACCACTGATACATTTTTGTGCATCTCAAAATCTAAATGTGTGTGAGTTCAGGAAGTCTTCTCGCAAATATTTTTAATATGTTTTTTTCTTGATATTGTGGTGTGTCATATTAACAGTCTGCCTTACCTCACATTAATGTCCAGTCTGGACTAATTCTGCAGTGCTTTTCTAGATGGCTGCATATAGAAGACTTTGGTTATTTTGCAAGTCAGAGCAGCAGGTTACCACAAAAATGTAGGAAACACAATCTCAGGGACCATGTTTGCTTAAAAAGAAATCTCATGCTTTTTAGTAGATTGAAGCAAACTGAATACAGCCATTGTATTTGACCTCAGGGCAGGCCCAGCAGGACCAGGAGTAGAGAGAATTTAATGTTTTAATTATCCATGTAGAAGCTCAGTAGCCCCATTGCAGTAGATTTGGCCTGAGTTAGTGCAAGTGGAAGAACTAGTTTGGAGCCATAATGGCAAGTATAATTTAACTCTCTGACCTGCAGAAAGATTGCAGATGTGTTATCCGATGATCTCTGGGGACTGGAAACACTAGTGATTTTTGATCAGTCCCTTATCCTCTGCACTGCTTATCTATTTTGTGCATTTTTGTGGCATGCAGAGATCTGAAGCAAGACTAGGGGGCACATGAATGGGTGCTCTGTAAGGAGAAAGAAGCTGGATTTTGTGTTGGGTTTTTATAAGTGTTGCTCTCTATGTAGTAAATAATTTTGATAATTTATTGTGTATCAGTTATTTTTAAACATTTTTTTAAAGGATTCTTAAAAAAAAAAGCAGTGATACCAGTTTTGTAACTGTTTCACTCTCAACTGCCAACACAAGGGAAGGCAAATTTAAGATCATAGAATAGTTAAATTTGGAAAAGACCTCTAAGATCATCAAGACCAATCATCAAATTTATTTTTTGATTTTTTGACTCTAAACTGCTGTCTGAAAAACTTGAATAATTTGAATATTGCCACCAGCTTGCCGTCTATACATTCTGATGTCTTATTTATTGATGGTGATAAAATTGATGAAGCATAAGCTTTCACAGTCAAATGTTTGTACCACAGAGAAAACAGAGAAAAAAATTTTGAGACCATTGGAGCTGACTAATGATAACAGCAGAAAAAATAAAATTTGAGGTTTTTCCGTTAATGGAGGACAATCCGTCTGCTTAAATAAGGAAAGTTGTGCTGCCACATTGTTTTAATGAACAAGTGTAGGAGTTTTGTCTTGGATGTAAGCATCTTTCTGGTGCTTTATTTTGATATTATACAACAGGGCCATCTGTTGACAGTACCCTAATTTAGGATCAGTATTATTTCTCAGCAGTGTAAGTAGTATTAAAAATATGGAAAATGGAGCAGCCAAAAGCTTGCTGTAACTAAATGAAAGTGTGTTCTACTAGATGAGAGTGTACATGGTTGCTGTCATTATAGTTTTAGTTCCATCAGGTGGAACAATTTTAGCTGCGTGCTATCATATGGAGCCATGGTAGGATCCTCAGAAGTGGATATCAGGTTGCCTAGTGTTTGAATTCTGTGATACTTGAAGAGTTTATTAATTACATGCTGATTTCTGTTTCTATTTAAATTTTTTAAAAAGGAAAAAAATTGAGACCACTTGCATGTAAGTCTTCCGTTAAAACTTGCAGAAAATTATTCAAAATTAAGTAATCAAAGGCAGCATGTCTCTGAATATTAGGTCTTGGAAAATGTCACATTAAGTGCTGTAGAGAGGTGAAGCCTATGCAGTATGTCACATACCTCCATAAGATAAAGACATTTACATTCCAAACACTGGAATGATTGTAAATATGTGTGTTAATATTGGATTTAAGTTTAACTTTTTTTACTCAGTAGTTGTTTGTTTTTCTTTTTTCCAAAAAATCTATAGCAGGAGAAACCATTGTATGCAACGTAACACCTGTCTGTAATTATTCAGGTTAGTGGTTTTCTTTTCCATTTTTTTCTTATAAAAATCTTGTCCAACTATTTTATACTCTGAGTAATGAAGCAACACTTAGTTGCCATGTAAAAGCTAGGTCTGTAATAAATTTTCTTGTAGATTTAGAGAGATTTTATGTGAATTCTAAAAATATTAAAAGGGAAGGTGAAGTAGCATTTAGACTATTGTATTTTTGATCTTTGGTTTCTCATCAAAGGCACACAGTTGCAGAAAAGAATTACAGAAAAAAGCCAAGAAGCAAGTATGCTATGGAGTTCTATTAATAGTAATGTGCAGTGTATTTTTTCTGTTTTGGAAGAAGAATAACTAGAAGGAATTTAGGGACAGCCATCATAATTAAATATGTAGAAAGTAATGAAGCTATTGGACTACTTCATTTGTTGAAATTGTAGGTGAAAAGATGGAAGAATAATTGGAAAAATAGATTAGATGGTGTAAGTGTTCTTATTTTCCCTTGTATCAAAACACAAGACTGTAAAATTTTCAATTCTCAAAAAATTTTACATCCTTTTTACAATCCACATTGTAAAATTTTACATCCACATTTTACAATGTGTTTCAGAATTGATTTTCCTAACTTTTTTTACTTTTGTTTTTAGTGTTCTATGTGGGCAAGGTAAAACTTCGGGCAAGTGAAGAAAATAATGCATCACTAAATGTGGAAATAGTAAGTATTCTTTTTTGAAAAACTTTATTGTAAGGAAGGTTGAAATGAGTTTCTTTGTCTGCACTTAAAACACTGATACCTTAACATGATTCTTACTGTGTTTACAGTACAAGATACTGCTTGCAGTGGGTGGAACAGCTCTGTTTTAAACAGCTGCTTTGTAGCTAAATTTTAAAATTCCAGCTAACTTCCTACAGTAAGGACATGTATTCTCTACATAGCCACTGAAAGGAGGGGGAAACCCTGGGTAATATCAAGAATCTACATTTAGGAACACGGGATCTTCCTTTGGGGATTAATTTAGGCACTTGCTTTTAGAAGATGAGCATGGTTAGATGGCAACTCTTTGGGCATAATTAAAGTTGGATTATATGCTGGAGTAATTCATGTTGCGACTCTCATAAATAGTTCTGTGGTTTTTGGCATATTTTTTCAATTGTGCTTTTGCATGATCATTCTATGTTTTTTTACATGCGGTTACTGAGTTACTAATTTTGCAGTTGACTTATGTGACATGAGTGCGTACATTTATACAACACCAGAGAGGTTTAAGAGGACAGTGTCATGGATAGCAAGGACCATACCAATGATTCAGAATCAAGATAACACTATGAGGATGGGAATGTTTAATTGTTAGAGATGGAAACTGAGGGGGGGAAAAAAGAAGGACACTGTATCTTTATTCTACACATCCCTGTCAGCCCTCAGCGTGAGATTTCCATGCCAATCCCTGAAAGCATGAAAGTAGTCAGCAACATAACCACAGAGAGCCACTGCACAGCTGTACATGGAACATGGAGTTTGGGCAGGGATATGTCCGTGGCAAAAGCCACCTCTGCATTACGTTGTGTTTCGGTGGTGATAATGCCTACTGAAGCTGTCCTCGTGTGGTAATATTATGCCTACAGCTTCTGGAAAAACTGATTTCCATCTCTTGAAACTCTTTGGCTTTTTAGAAGAGTATTTCTTAGGGAAAGTCAGTACCACATATGTTAGATGATGTTTTTCCTCACGGCCCTTGCTGCTTGCATGAAATACAAAAATAGCCAATAATGCTGGTAACCAGAAAAGCATAGGAATGCATATATAGAAAGGGCCCTTAGGTAAACCTCAGTGTATCCCCAGACCCTAATGCTAGATCATAGTTATTTAGCTCTGTTCTACCATGTCTTTCACTACAGTTCTTGACTTCTTACTGTCAGTGTTCTATCACCTGTTCCTTACATCTGTTATGAAGCTTGTCCCATTGTTGCACTTAGAATTAGAAAACTTATTCAGTGTCTAGTCTAAGTTGTCTTTGTTGCAAACTAAGCCAAATTCCTCTTTTTCTAACATAAGTCATGGTGAGTTCACTGTCCTCTTGCCCCTGTCTTTCACAAATCAGATTTAGGGGTTTGGTCTATACTAGATCAATGGTTCCTTCTGTAAGTTGTGACCACAATGTCATGACAAATATTTGTTGCAGTGTATTCATGAGAAAACGTGCTTCTTATCTTTGTAATGCCAGCCTATTAAAATGTGTGAAATGAACATTTTTCTCTCAAGGCTAAAAATTATTGGTTGTACTTAGCCATGGGACCTTTTTTTCTAACAGATTAATAACATAACCACCCACAATCAAGTCAGAAAATTAATTGAAATTCCAGCACATAGCCCACAAGAACTGAGGTAAGTAATTTTGAATAATGATTGAAATCTTCGTTATGTTTGAAAAAGATGAAGTGAGACCTTCCATGTGTTGACCAGACTTTGTGTCATTCCTGCACATTAAAAATTTCAAAAGTTGTAAGTTCTTGTTCTTTAACATAAAGTTCATATTAGTTAGAATACTCTTAGTTAGCTTATGTACCACTGGAGTTTCTTTTAAAAAATGGTGCACCAAATGTTTTTAATAATTTAAGGATTCGGTCTGTCTGGTAGGAAATTATGAACTTTCCTAGCTGCATGCTCTTCAATAAGTATTCTTGAAGTCATATCTATGGTTTTATTTGGTGTAGTTTTTTCTTTCCCGGTCTTTATAAGGAGAGGTTTGAATGATTGAATATTTACTGCTATTTCCCAAACTTGCCGTGAAAATCAAAAAGATGTGATTAGCCAACAAATCTTGTTGTAGAAGAAATCCATATTTCTTACTCATTCTATTTCTATGGCTTTGAGTATAAATTTAGAATTCTATTCCAAGTAATGCTTGGCAAAAGGCAACATTAAGATTTATCTTTTGCTCCTTTAAATAACATTTACAGTGGGTTGATGTTCAAATGTGATGACAGAGTTTTAAATTTAGTTTATGTAGTGGCTAATGAAAGTCAGCTCTTCAAATGTTTAATGAACCACTTTGAAAAGTGGTTTTACAGTATTAGAACTGGCCTGACTTAAAAAAATTATTGATTAACTGGAAAAATATTTTTCTTGGTAATTGTTTTTTCTATTAAATTGTTGTAATTTTTTTTTTTTGAAACGTAACTAGAAAACCCTCCATAACAGTAACATTTTATTTTAAAGCATTTCAGAGTTCAACAAAACCTTGCAAGCAGTAAGTGAGGTAAGATTACTCATTGTTGTTACTGCCTGGAAAACTTCTTTCCAATTTACTTCTGATAAAGCATCACTCCTGATTTCTCCTTATAAAACAAATTTTTTTCTGTTTTCCTTTGTCCCTACAGTCCTCTGTTATGGAATGCAGTTCAGAAAACCAGAGGTTTGTTTTTAAATTTTTTAAGATCAGATATTTAAAAGCTCACATCTTGTCTTGTGATATGAAGTACACATGGCTCTGTAACGGAAGAAAAAGACAAACTTTCTAGGAAGTTCAGAAGTTCAAGAAACAGGCTGGAGAAGTATATATAGGTTAACAAAGAAATTCTGATTTCATTATTCTCCTGGGTTAGTGATTTTGAAAAAACCTTTTTAGAGTTTGTTGGTTTTGTTTAACCCAAATGTGTTGCTTCTCATTAGTCTCCTGCTGAAGCACAGGCTTCCCTGCTATATTTCTTCTGCATCTTGCTATTAGCTGAGTCATGTAAATGGGAGCACCAGAATTTCAGAACTTGTGAATACAATGCAGTCTTTATGAGAGGTTTACTTGAGACATCCCAAATTGCTGTTCTTCATCTTGGAAAACCAACCATTGTCAGGGTAGGGGGAGCCTGAGGAAGTGACCAGTTCAAGTCTGGAAACCATGGGTTATCAGAACGGCAAGGCTGCTCCAGAGAGGTGTTCCTGGAAACCCTGAAACACAGATAGTGTCTCACAGTTTAATTGCTACTCACCATTAAATTGTCCTTTAAAATTATCAGCTTGGAAACACTATTCTAAAAAAAAAAAGTGAAACTTCATTTCCAAATACTTGAATCTGGACTTTATCTTCTTGGAAAAAAGAAAAGTCCAAAACACTCAAATAAAATAGACAGAAAGTCTGATCACACCTTCATGTCATATGCTGGCAGTTGCTAGGGTAATCTTTTCATTCTTATGAGCTGGAAAGATGTCTTTTCATTTATCTCTGTGTTTGCATTTGCTGAACATGAAGAATTTTTACTGGAGTTTAGTCACTAGTTTAGTCAGGTCTTCAAGTCATTGAACTGTAGTCATAAAGGGGGAGTTACATGCTTCCACGGGTCACTGAAATTCTCTCTAAAGTCAAGAGAGAATGCTGGCTTGCCCGGGGGATGGAGATTTCATATATACTGGCATATTTACACTAGCAGTGGTGACTACATAATTATCTTTACGAAATTATCAACTCTTAAATGGCCAACATCAATTAGGGAGGACCCCATTTAAGAATTGACATTGTAGAGATGAGGGACAATAAGTGCCACAAACTGATGTATTAACCTTCTAATTAGCCTGGCATAGTGATTTATGTGCATTAAAAATGTGCCCAAATCTGACAAAGCCTATGAAAAATGTGCTTTCACACTTAGCATTTGATGTTAGTTTCATGTGCTGTAAACATGGGGCAGCTCTGTTTCTTGAGTCTTAAGCTTTTTTCTTCTCATTATAGTACACACTGCAATTTCATAATGAAGCTGGCTGAGAGAGAGAATATAAGCAGTTTAACAGGCAAAGCAAAAATAAGCCAACTTGGTAAGTTACTTTTTAACACGGTCTCATCACAATTTTATGCCTTTACATGTGGCCTTCAAGTAGCTAAACAGACAAGATAGTTACTTACTTTTAGATCAAAATATTTTTGATTTTGAGCAATATAAATACATACAAATGCAGCCTTCTGATTTTTGGAGGGTGTGTGATAGAAATAACTTCTAAAAAGTTTTGGTATAAAATTGCTGGTTACTTTAATAGAGCACACTTTGAAAGTTTATTAGGTGTAAAATAAACTTTAATTGGTTTAAAGGTATAAAATAAGTAAGTTTTAATAGGTTAAAAAGTGTAAAATAAACTTTATTAGGTGTAAAATGAGAACATAAATTTCTTACTGAAATGACAATCTAAATTGAAAGGGTTGTTAAGTAGCCAAACTTTCCTAGTAATATTGTGACAGTATGGACTAGTGCCTCATACCATTTGTCTCTGTTTCAGAAGCTGTAGTGTTGCATTTTGGTTTGTTTAAAATTAAAAAAGGAAATCTGAACTTGTCAGGCATTGAACAAAAATCTTGGGGGTATGGCAATATTCTGACTGATCAAGAGTTCTTTTGTTTTGCCAAACTAATTTCAGAACAAACTTCAAAATAAATTATGCAGTATGTACTGTTGTCTAAACAGATGATACATATGGTTAAGTATTCTATTTAATGGTACTAGCTGTTGTTATGCTTAGGGATAATTCTTCTTTGTCATCTCAGATCGGTGCTGCTGTTCATCACTGAAGTATTGTTCCTTGACTGCTGAAGAATTACAAATGTAGTAAGTATAAATACCAAATATGACTTGCTTATTTCCTAATACATTGCTAGAGCCAGCTTCCATGCCTCAGTGGAGTAGCCAGAAAGGACTCCACAAGAAAAAGCTGACAGACATTTTCCAATGTAGCTCCATCCTCTTTCCTCCGTCTTTCCCTCCCCTCCCTTCTTTTCCCTCTTATTTTCCATTTTTTTTCCTCATGCATCTAGCTTTTGTGTTCAATGTCAGGTCACCTTCAGAACAGGCAGCCAAGGCAGTAGTAGTATTTATTTATGGACTTGCTAGTTAACAACTACAGCAAAATAGAATGTAAGAACCCACTAAATATTAGAGCATGAAACATCCAATCTGATTGATATAAAAATATTAATTTTTAGTAGTAGTGCATATAATTAATATATGCTCCTCTATTATAACTACTTTTCTTTAAAGTAGAAACAGTGTTAAACTTAACATGGATTTTTGTGCCTTTTTTTCTTTTGCAGTACTATACAAGTGCCACCTCATTCTATATGGGTTCCTTCCCCTCATTCTCCTTCTCTCCCTAAAAAGCCTTTCCCCAAATCTAATTCTTTTATTCCCCCGACTATACTTTCTGCTAAACAAAGCCCCACAATTAGACCACTGATACCACCCTTCACAGAAATACATTTTTCTGGAACTCTCTCCACATCTCCCCTTACAAACCCTCTCTCTGAAAATTCTGTGCCTTCCACCAGCATTACCACTACACATCCCTCTTCTGAGTCTCTTGCTCAACCTACCATGCCAGCTTTTTCTTCCATAATTTCCAATAAATCCATCACTGTTCCCATACCTGCAACAAAATCTGTCACTAATGCTGCTTTCTCAATTAAATTCGATGCTGCACACCTTAACAAGACTTTTACAATACTTTCTCCTTCTGTAGCTTTCACTAAACATTCTGCAGTTTCTTCTGAGCCCCACAAACTTCCAGGTGTAAATCACCACTTTGAGACTACCACCAAAACGGTTGCTCAAATTCCTCCTGCTACATCCCAATCTAAATCTGGTAAAAAAAATGTTAGTACAGTACCTATTGTTCCCCTTACTCCTTTCACAATATCTTTGACCCCTACTGCTAGTCCTGTCAGCCATTCTGTCTCAGCTTCTCGTCCTCATTCTACCACTGATGGCCACAGGACCCCAGGTAAATATTCGAGTAAATAACTTTTTTGGTTTGAATGCCATATACTGGATTTGCTTTTAAACTTCATTAAACAATGTTTTGTATATATGAGAGGTGAATTTGCAATTATTGTAAATTATTTTGGGTGGGAGTGTTGATCTACTGGAGGGTAAGAAGGCTCCACAGAGGGATCCAGACAGGCTGAATTGATGGGCTGAGGCCAGTGGTGTGAGAGGCTCAACAAGGCCAAGTGCTGAGTCCTGTACTTGCGTCACAGCAGCCCCAGGGAACAATCCAGGCTGGGGAATAGTGTCTGGAAAGCTGCCCGAAGGAAAAGGACCTGGGAATGCCGATTGACAGTGGCTGAACATGAGCCAGCTGTGCCCAGCTGGTGAAGAAGGCCAGTGGCATCCTGGCCTGGATCAGCAACAGTGTGGCCAGCAGAACCAGGGCAGGGATTGTCCCCTATACTCAGCACTGATGGGGCCACACCTCACGTCCTGTGTCCATTTCTGGACCCCTCACTAAAGAAAAGACATTGAGGTGCTGGAGTGAGCCCAGGGAAGGGCAACAAAGCTGGTGAAGGGTCTGGAGAAGAGGAGGCTGAGGGGTGACCGTATCACTCTGTACAACTCCCTGAAAGGAGGCTGTAGCCACATGGGGATTGGCCTCTTCTCCCAGGTAACCAGTGACAGGATAGGGGTAAATGGCTACAAGCTATGCCAGGGGAGGTTCATCAGAAAAAATTTCTTTACTCAAAGGGTTGTTAGGAGTCAGAATGTACTGCCCAGGGATGTGGTGGAGTCACCATCTCTGGAGATGTTCAGGAAACAGCTGGACATGGCAGTCAGTGTTCTGGTCTAATTTACAAGGTGATGTTCAGTCAGAGTTTGGACTCAGTGATTTTGGAGGTCTTTTCCAACCTGAATGATTCTGTGATTCTATTCTATATGAAAACCCTGAGACAACTCTCATTTGATGTACACTAGACGTAATGTTGGATCATCCTTAAAATATTGTTATTGACCAGGAATATTCTTAGTGGCTGTGTGGCTATAAAGTGGCGACAATATGTGCCAATAAAGTGGCTATAAAGATGTACACATCTTTAAAAGCTTCTTTCCAACTTTCTGACACTATCATGATTTTATCTACTTTCAGGCAATCAGTGGCTAAAATTTCAAAATNCACCATCTCTGGAGATGTTCAGGAAACAGCTGGACATGGCAGTCAGTGCTCTGGTCTAATTTACAAGGTGATGTTCAGTCAGAGTTTGGACTCAGTGATTTTGGAGGTCTTTTCCAACCTGAATGATTCTGTGATTCTATTCTATATGAAAACCCTGAGACAACTCTCATTTGATGTACACTAGACGTAATGTTGGATCATCCTTAAAATATTGTTATTGACCAGGAATATTCTTAGTGGCTGTGTGGCTATAAAGTGGTGACAATATGTGCCAATAAAGTGGCTATAAAGATGTACACATCTTTAAAAGCTTCTTTCCAACTTTCTGACACTATCATGATTTTATCTACTTTCAGGCAATCAGTGGCTAAAATTTCAAAATAATAGGTTATTTAATATATTCATGGTCTAACGTGAGGAACTTTGAAATCAATGAAACATAAGATTAATGTTGGCAGTTTGAAACCTTCCTTTATGTTTTCACGAGAGTTAAATTACTGCTCTCTGCAAAGTAGCTGATAGGGAAGAATTACATAACTCGTTGAGAGACCTTACAAGTAGTGATATAATTTTTTAATCAAGAGAACTGTTTGATTTTTCTGCTTCTCCAAGCTTACTTCATTTGTTGAACACAATGTTTAACTTTTCATTTGTCACAGGAAACACACTTTCAGCTACCACAAATACAACTTCTGTACACACCACCATTAGTATTGCCACAGCTGAGCAAATCGTATCCAAAATAGAAAATGATTTAGCATCTGGAAAAGTAGAGCAAAAAGATGTAGAAAGGATGGTTAGTGAGGTGAGCAGTATCCTCACTGCTTCTCAGCCACTACCACCACGAATTTCTAACAGGTAGGTAATTTTGGCAATAGATTACGGGAGTGTTGTATTTACTGTTCTGATAAATTGGCTTCAGTAAGTTTCACTTTTTCATAATCATAATCCAGAAGAATATTTCGTGTTCCTTAATGTAGTTATTCAGAATGGAAGGACTATCATTCTAATGTTATCAGCTCTGCTATAATATAATGCCATGGAAAACATTGGGATTTTTGTGTTGATGCCATAATAAGTGAGCATTTTACAGTACAGTTGGATTATTGCTCTATAACCATAACTTGCCTGAGAATTTTGGATATATGTGCTTGATAATACTAAGTATACCTTTTCTTAACAGAATTATAAAACTGGTGGATTATATTGGCTTAAAATTGAACCTATCAACATCATCTGCTGAATTTGTTTCCCCTTCCTTGGCTCTGGCAGTTGTCAAAACTGATAGAATCCGCTCCTACCAGATGTCTTTTGCTGTCCAGGACTCAGCTGATCTCCAGGTTAAACATTTATAATTCTAAATACTTAAAAATTGTCAAACATTTACTTTAAAGTGTTCATAGTTTTATATTTATATAAACACAAGCTTGTTCTTTGTTTGTGTCACAGTTTCAGAATCTTTTGTTTGTGTCAGTTTCAGAGGGTTTTTAAAGCCCTCCATAGTACTTCCTTTCATTTTCAGCTGTGTAAATGAGTGTAAAAGAGCAACTGACGTAGCAGAAATTGGCAGAACTAATAAGCTGTTGGGGAGGTGTCGTGGTTTGACCC
>VZTX01015504.1:4455-54362 GCA_013400915.1 Pardalotus punctatus
GGACTCCATGGGCTGCAGGGGGACCACCTGCTTCCCCCATGGTCTTCACCACGGCCAGCAGAGGGTTTTCAGCTCCGGCGCCTGGAGCACCTCTTCCCCCACCTTCTCCATGGACCTTGGTGTTTCCATGTTCTTTTCCCTCACATATTTTCACCTCCTCCTCCTCCTCCTCTGGCTAAAAAGAAGTACGTGCACCCATTGTTTTGATTTCTTCTTAAATATGTTTTCACAGAGGCGTAACTAACATTTCTACTTGGCCCAGGTTTGGCCAGCAGCATGTCCATTTCATCATTTTCAGAGCCAACAGAGAGTGGCTCTGCTGGACAGGGTGAAAAACGTCCAGAACCTTCACACAGGACACACAGGAGCCATCTCAGTGCCCCTCCCTACCCACTAGCAAAAACTGGGCCAAGTAAAACCACCACACCAGGTTAGATGGGGCTCTGGGAATGTGGTCTTGTGGATGGTGTCCCTGTCCATGGCAGGGGGCAGTTTCAACCAGATGAACTTTAAGGTTCCTTCCAACGCAAACCATTATGTGATATGCATTCATATGATACACACAAGCACACATTTGTATATGAAGACACTGCATAAAGCATAGAACACTGGTGTTCTTTTGCCTTATCTGTCTTAGGATGTATCTCATCACAAGAAGAGCTTTGCAGGGATGTTATTTGATTTTCCTGTCCAGAAAAATGAATGTTTATGTTTGTGTTAAAAAAAAAAATTAATATTTAATAATTTTTGCTGTGTCTTATCAGATCTGGCCAAACCAATGACCCATAGCTCATCTTGTCAAGTTTGGGTGTAAGCTGCATAACTGTATGCCTGATGGTCACCTTCCAACATCCAGAAAATCAATTCTATATCCTGTACAGTCGAACTGGACCTAAACTGAACACACAATTTGAAGTGAGAGGAGAAGAAATGATTTGGTGATAGAGAAGCTTCAGTCTTCTAAGGCAGCAGTAGACATATAAAAACCTTCAGATATTGCAAAAGTGATAGGAGGGAAGGTGCCTGTAAAATGGAAATTATGATTAGGCAAAATAGCATAAGGAACTCAAACAAAAAGCGGAGAAAATGGTTGCTGTTAAAGCTAAATGGAGAAAACAGGGACAGAGAGAAACATGCCATGTTGGTCCCCACAAAATATTTGGGCTGGTAATCACAATTTTTCTTCCAACAGGGTTTGTGATTACTGTTGATTTTTTGATCAGATTTTATATGGTATTAATAGAAAATTCATGATTTGATTTAATTCTGGGACTGGGGACCAAAAATTTTGTAATATACTGTTTATCAGATGTGTACTCTTCATTTAAGTCTTTAACAAAATAAAAGGGGAGAGCGGTGAGTTGGTGAACACCCTGGACAGAAGGAGAAGACAAGAAGGAATAAAAGCACGAGACACAGTCAGGTTAGTGCCCTTTTTCTTCTTTTACAGCAACTTATTAAGCAGCACAGTCTTAGACTTTATTGTTGCAAGACACTGATTGACCTGCTGTAAAGTAGGGAATCCATTTTTCTATAGTTGCTAATATGTCTGCATGCCTGATTTATACCATGTCAATTAAGGCTTCCTTTTAGAAAATGGTACTTTCTGCATGCTGCTATTTACTCAAACTATTTCAAATGAACCAGTTACAAACAAAGGCAGTGCATAAACTGTGAATTCCCACTTGAAAATCATTCATAGTTTTGATCAAATTCCCTGCTTTAACAAGGCTTCAGGCCCATTTTCTGATGTAAATAAAGCTGTGAGTTAATTACATAATTTCCATGACCCAAACTGTGAGAAACCATTGATTTTAAAAGAAAAAGAAAAGTATTTTCCTTTCCTCTTCTTTTTTGGGTGGGGTAGATTAGTTCCTGCAGTGGACTTGAGGAGAGGAGTGACAATACAAGAAGTTTTGTAGAGAATGCCGAGTTCAGCTGTACCATGGCGTAGCAGACAATTTGTAATCCAAAATAAGGAGACCAAATGAATAGCTGCTGTTCATGATCAGTGGTCTTATGAGGATCTGCCTTATTGGTGAGCACAGAGATGAAGAGGCACCAGTCAACACAGCAGAAAATAATTTGGCAGAATGTGGATGACAGGGCTGGGAGTTTGGGCTGCTTCATGTTTGGTACCAAGGGGTAGAATAACTGTTTTAATTACGTTGAGCTTCTGAGACTTTGACTTTCACATGAACAGAGGATAATTAGAAAACAGTCCTGCTCCAGGCCTGAAGCCTGCTTTTCAGATCCTCACAGCTTAGGGTGGAGTGTCAGGACTTGTGTTAAACATCATATTCCCAGGGGCCCCAAGCTCAGCCTCTGGAACTTAAGGATTAGCAAGTTGAACCCTTTTACTCATGAATGCATATCAAGGCATTGCCTGAAGAGACACAGTGAATAAAGCGTAGACAACAGCATTATATTTTGCCTTTTAAGTTTTTCCTTTGTTAAAACCAGTAACACAGAGCTTCCTTTCAATTCTGATGCTGAAACAACAGTTTCACAATAGAAGAAAGCATTTCTCTATTCTCAGATTCAAATAGAAAGTTTTTAATGAGGGGACCTTTAGTCATTTTTTTTTTTACTTGTGAGTGCTTAAATGTCTACATAAAAAGATTCTAATACAATACCACAATTCTTGGAGATGATGTGTAAGAGTATAAATTACCTAGAATAAATCTTGAGACATCACAGGTCACATCACTCCCTACAACCAATATCCATGGCACTTGCAAAAAATATCATACCCTGTAAGGACTTCAAAATCCAGTGTTTCTACTGAGTTACTCAGTTCTAGGAGGTAATAGGAATGCTGATGTGACTTTGTGCACATGCTCATCTGTTGGCTGAAGCCAGGGTTTCAGAATCAATGGGAATCTCCTTGCGTTGAAGCCAAAGACAATCTTTAAGCCAAAGTTAAATCTTCCTTGACCTGATGTCAAAGCATTCACAAAATTAAGGAGTTATATCATATCTGTTTAAGGTTGAAGTGTTTACTTTGGAGTGCCCAGGACCTTGCACTTAATCCACCAGAAAGGTGCACTAGCATTGCAGGTGAGACAGAGAGCAAAATGCAGCTAGTAAAGCCTTCTAAGAAAAAAATAGATGAAGAGAGTGTAGACAGGAATCACTGCTGAAGTGGAACAGAAAAATATTAAAATATTTTATTAAAATATAATAGCAGTGAATATATCTGTCTCCTACTCCATCAGCAGAAAATAAAGCTATCTGACATATTCAACAATAAAGAAGAGACTAGAAGAAAAGTCATACTCCTCCTACCTAAAAAAAACCTGGGTCAGATATAACTTTTAAAAAAAGGAGGACTTTGTTTCTGTAAAATCTGTATTATCTAGTATAGATTCAACATGTTCTTTTTAGGTGATGATTTTCCCTTGTTTTTTAGGCTTTGAGAGAGAAATGGACTTCAGGAGTTGTTTTTTGCAATATGCCACCATCTGGTGGAAGTAAAGAGAAAGACAAAGATTTTGAAAGAACCTGTCTTTATAATTGGGAAGTTTTAGTTTCCTGATACTAATTGTCTTCAATGGGCTCTTGAGACTTTAGAGTACCAAATCACTTCAAACCATGCAATTTTCACATTTCTCTATTCAATTTATTTGTTTCAATTATTTAGTTTCAAGGGATTTACTTTTAAGGGGCTTAAGGATGTTCTTTAAACTAAATACACACTTCAGTATTTCTTAATATATCTGATCTGTAAGCCAAAAATTTTCCACGTGGTGTTATAAAATTCTTCAAAATATTTTGCTAAATATGAAGCAAGATTTATCATCTAGACTATAGGCTACTGCTGTATATGTTAGGTCTTGGTATAATTTGATTTTATTATCTTTCAAAAAAATTAGCAAGATTACTTTCTTTGTGCTATTTGGGTCTTTTTTCCCCCCAGATTTTTGATTAAAATCTTAGGGAAAAATTTCTAGTCTTGTTTCCTATGCACTTTAGGAGTTAAATTTCATCTTACACTGCATTGAAAATTCACAGGTTACCAGAGTTCGCAATCTATGCTGATAGTATCTGCACTCTCTCTGTGGTCATCGTGTTCTTTCTGTGCTGTACCAACAAATGTTAAATATTGTGGGTACAAGAAGATTGGAAATAAAGCATATATCTATTAAAAAATCTTTCTAGAAAAATATAGGGGTAAAAAAGAACCAAACAATTACATTGATATTTGTTTTGCTGTAGAACTAAATATTCTCTGGAGATTTTTACCAGGATCCTCAGTTTCTCACCTATTTTTTGCCACCCTCTAGGCTAACAAGCTAAATACTCAGGCATCCCAAGTGTCACCAATTATTTGGGGAACTGAGGTATGCTACCACCAGATGTTCGGGAATTTGCAGGAGAAGGACCTAAGCAGACTTGTAGACAGGAACCTTAGGCAGTCTTGGACACCAGCAAGTCAGCAAAAGCTTTTCAGGGAATTAAGAGTCTTGCTGAGCTCAGTGACATGGTCACAGCCAAGGGCCATCCTGTCTGCCAGTTTCTGCTGGAGTTTTGGCAAGATCAGCCAGTCCACAGGAGTGTGCCAGGGGCAGAAAACTGTCATTTTTTAAATGGGAAAATGTTTTGCTATAACGTTTTAAACAGGCCTAATAGCACACTGTGGATATAACTGGGGCATTGGCTGTGTAACAACTGCCTGTCATCTACTTGATAGAAGGATTCTCTCTGGACTCTAGAAAGCCACAGGGAATGCAGCTGGCAGGGGAGGATCTTTGATGGTGCAGAGCGCTGCCCCCTTTCTGTGTGCCGGGAGGACAGAGAACTCATCAGCTGTATCAGGAAAATGTTGAGTGTGGCAAATGTTCGCAGTGGTTGCCACACTTACGTGGTGGGAGAGGATCTGTTTGCCTTGCCTGCTGTTTTCAGTGAGGCCGTGTTCAGGATGACACCCACGTGTAGCTGCACCCAGGACGTGCAGACACCTGGCTGCTGCCCTTTGCATGAATAGGGGCTACCTGTTAAATTGGGATCAATATCCATGACTCTTCTCCTGCCTGGGACGATCTGGATGGAGTCAGATATAACTTAAAAAAATTGGGACTGTGTTTCTGAAAAATCATTACCTTGTATAGATTATAAGTGGGGATCTTTTAAATTTATTTACTGTAATTTCAATTTAATTTTGAAGCATATGCCTAGAATAAGCAGGTATTATTTCCATAGTGCTATTAAGCATGTGGGACAAGGACTCCAGTCTGCTGGGAACAGAAGTTCATGTTTAAGCTATATTGCTGAAGAGAAAATGGGAAACCTAGATTCAGAGGAAAGTGCAGCTAAAATGACTCAGAAGACTGTACCGTTCTAATTTCACAGATATTTATGAACACAAGATGACATATATCATACTTATAGTAATATTGAATGGCTTTGTTGTAAATGATATTGCCAGTTTTGTAAGGAGCTGTTCATTCTTCTTCAATCACTTGACAATGAGTTTCACAAATTAACTGTGTCTTGTAACATGAATCCATTTTGGATATTTTTAAGCAGGGTGGATTGAATTTTTGTTTTCAACCTATGTTAACTTTTGGGGAGTGAAACTTTTTTTTCGTTTAAGTGAGGGATTTTTTTAACAAATAATCTACATTTTAATGAGTCCTTCTCTTTACTTTTTAAAACTAACATGGCATGGCTATATTACATTGCTCTATTACCTTAAGTTCTGTTGCACCAGAGAAATTCTTTCTTTTCCAAAGAGATTGTTGGGGCCCATAATACTTTTAAAATGATTGCCTGGCTTTTTCCATGTCTTGTGGTTTAACATCAGTAGGCAGCTAAGAACCACAGAGCCCTCACTCATTCCTCACTGAAGTGGGATTGGGGAACAAGAAAGGAACATTAAAACAAAAAAAAAATCTGGATGTCTAATCATTAATTTAAAAAAAAAAGTAATAAATGGAAGATAAATAGAAGAGAGAAAGAAAACAAAACTAGTGATGCGAAGGCATTCACTCACTACTTCCCTCAGGTAGAACAATGTCCAACCAATTAATCTTTTTCCCTTTTTTTGGCAAACCATGGTGCTATATGCATGAAATATCTCTTTGGTTAGTTTGGGTTGTCTGCTTTTTTCCTCTCTAACTATTTTGCACCCCCCAACCTAATCAGTCTTGGGGTAGAATGGTAAGCAGAGGCGGCCTTGGTGCTGTGCAGACGCTGTTCACCAATAGCCATGACATCAGTGTGTCACCAGTATTGTTTGGATCACAAATATAAACCATAGCACTGATTGAGCTGCTATGAACAATGTTAACTCTATCCCAGGCAGCCCAGTACAGCACACTATTGTTGCATATGACTGATGCTCCTCAAAAATTCTGTACTACATACAGCATCAAAAGCACTGCCTTCACCACAATAAAAATTTGAGAAAGAACATGAAACCTTCCATTCTGTTCTTTGCTGGAAGTGAGTGCAGGATTAGTCTGCAGTCTCTGCTAGGAAGCTGATTTTATTCGTCTTATTTTTAGGCAAAGATTTAGTTTTCCGCCGCTTAAGTCACAAAATTAGTAAACATAGCTACCAGTCCACCAGTTTTATTGAAAATAAAACCCTACAAAAACCAGCATAGTGCCCCAAATTTTGGGTGGGCAGGACTAAGGCATGTAAACAGGATATTTCGGAAATTTGGGCTTAGATGTGAGACTGGAAAGGATCAGTGGTGTTTCATGAGTAGTGCAAGTGTGCTTAGTGAGAAGAGGGATGGAAAGCAGAGCTTTCCCTGACCCAGCCTAGATCTCCCTGCTCTTGACAAGCTCAGGACATCGTAGTCTACCTGTGTACTCTTGATGCTCCTAAATGGAGCCCCACCTCTTTCTGCTCTCTTCTCTGCTTCAAATACTGGCAGGAAATGAAGTCTGCAGAGGCAGAAAATGTGCCTAATGGGGTCAGACCCCTGAGCTGAAAATCATGAGCAAGAAGATTTTATTATCTCTTATGTCCTTAAAAGAGAGAGAGAGGTAAGAGCATACCTTTATACATTTCTGTGTAGGAAAGCATGTGATTCTGGAGACTGTTGCTGCCTCAAACTAAAGAAATTGAGCTGTTCCTTTACACATGAATGTTTGCCTACATCAATAAAACTATATACTTAGGCAAGAACAGTTGGCCTCCTGCGTATCTGTCTCAATTCTTTGACCTTTATTTTTCTATGTATCAACATAGATAAAAGCAAAAGGAATATCTTCAAATCCACATGCCCAGAATGGTGCAAAATGATGGGAAATTGGGTTGTTTTTATCAGTAGAGAAGGAATGAGTGCCACAGAGCAGAAGACAAAGATATTTTCCGATAATTTCACAAAAAACCTGATGGCCAGTAGGTGGTACCCTTATTCCAGATAACAAACAAAGGCTGGGGGGGTGTGTGGTGTGATAAAACCAAATAGCTGATATTTAGCTCAATATTGTGAGTATTTTCCTCCCCTATTACCCACTGCAAACTGCAACACACACTCTGTAAACGCCATTGGGCAAGCCCAATGAGGGTTTGGGCAAGGAACCTGTATGTGAACTGTGAAAGGGTCAGATTCTGTTATCGATGGTCTTGTATTGCTGGAATTAGACACCGTGGCTTTCCACATAGGTTGCTTTAACCATCTTGTAATCAAGCTTTTATGCATTTAGGAACTTGGTATTCACAGTAAGTACATAAACCTCTGACCCATAGGTCGTACCACTGGTGAATAGAATTAACTCAATAATGCTAAAATATGTTTTAAGCCTTATGTTTAATTTGTGAGAACATTGTAACCTTTTTTTTTTTTTTTTTTTTTTTTTTTTTTTTTTTTTTTTTTTTTTTTTTTTTTTTTTTTTTTTTTGTGTTTTTTTTTTTTTTTTTTTTTTTGTTTTTTTTTTTTTTGTGGAAAATTTTTTCTTTTTTTTTTTTTTTTTTTTTTTTTTTTTTTTTTTGTGTTTTGTTTTTGTTGTTTTTTTTTTTCGGATGCAAATTTTTTTACTAGTTTAGGCAATTCTTGCAGCATGGAAGGATGTTATGAACAAAATTGACTTTAATAGCACAGGAAATATGGAGCAAGTTGCCCAGGGAAATAGTCAGGTCACCATCTGTGGAGGTCTTTAAGACGTGTAGGTGCAGCATTTAGGAGTTTGCTTTAGTGGTGTTCTTGGCAGTTCTGGGTTAATGGTTGGACTAGACGGTCTGAAGGGTCTTTTTCAACATAAATGATTATATGTTTCTAAAATCAATTAGTCAATGTACTGTTCCTTGAAAGCATACACTTTGAAATGATTAGGGCAAAACATCAGTGCCTGGGAAATAAGTCACAAGATGTTACAGGAAAATCGGAAGCCTTTCAAACTGATCCTGAAGTTTTTGTACTGTTAATTGAAATTGGTATAACAACAAATTGGTTGTAAGAATTTCTCTTTTTTGAAAAAAAGTATTGACACAACCATCTTCAGTTTCAAATATCTGTCTGAATCCTCTTTGGGGTGGAGGTGCGTGTGGTACTGAACATCAGTACTCCTGAAGTTAACAACTGCAAGCAATTACAACCTTTCCCTATCCATTATTTGCATTTATATAACTAGAATCAAGTTCAAGTCATTTGAAAATGATAAAATGTTACCTATTTTTTCTTTTCCTTTTCCACTACCTTCTCTTTAATTTTCTTAACTTTTAATTTAAACCAATAAGCATTGGAAATATTAGATATTTTGAGTACAAAATTATCTGAATTTTTTACATTAATCTGCAACCAATGTATAAAAAAATCTTATTTAAAAAAGGGACAGTAGGCTGATAACACCCAAAGAGATCAGCTTCAATAGAAAATATCTTCTGATCCAGATTCAGCTTTTGGCCTTTCAAGACACATAACTCAGCACCAGCCTTCACACTGAAAATCTGCGCTTAATACTAGCAGAGATTTGATGCCTCCAAATCTAACTTCATAGGCCCCGTTAGAATTCTTTATTTTTTATTCTACCACTAAGACAAACAAGAAGAAAACAGAAAAACTAATAAGAAATATAATTTTGTCTGAATTGTTGGCTTTTTTAACTGGCAGCTCTGGGAAAATTATTCATGTGAGCATAAATTTTATTGATTCTCATTCTTCATCTCTGCTTTCTCTATTTTCTCTTGCCCTCCTGAATCCATCTGATATTGATCTATGCTATGACTCTCTGACATCTTTCAGTCTCTCCTCACCTCCCAATGAGCCTTGGCTGCACTAGAACCCATTTTGACACCTTTGCCTTTTTTAAAAATTGTTTCGCTAAAGATCAGAAATTATGTGTCCAGCCCTGTGTGAAATGGAAGGGATTGATGTAGTTTTACCTTTTCCAGCCTTAGAATTCCTCTCTCATACTATAACAAATTTTTTCCAATACCATTATTTCAAAAGCTGAAAGCTCCTTTTAATCTTGCAAACAAAAAATGTTATTTTACAAAACAATGCAACTCCAAATGTCCTTTTCCATCTTAAAAAAAAAAAAACAAACACAAAAACCCCAAGTAATTGTAGAAATTACATTAGAAAATTATACAAGACAATTAAATTAGACTTTTGTTTTCTATCCCTCGGTTTAATACTATGCCAAAAAATCACTCCTCTTTGTTTATTGCCACAACATTCCTTCCACGGTGCCCTGAATTTCCATGCTCTTGCTATGAAACTTGTTTACTGGCAATGGAATCTGCCTCCACAATTGCTTTCCGATTGCACTCTTGGGTGTCTTGGGTGAAGTAGGAGCCTTCACACAGTAGTGGGAACTGCAGGATGTGCTGAAGGCAGACATCTAAACACAGGAACTGGGATAACGCCAGCATCCTGCAGTAGTAACAGGGCCTGTTCCCTGCAACTTCACGCACTTGACTGATAATTATCAGACATGCCATGCACATTTATTTATGTTTCTACTGTTATAATGTATTAAAAATATGCGTAAGCTTATGAATTTTGGCAAAGAATTGATAAACCTATCAGCTCTAATTTGAAGACCTTTTTAATACAACTGCAAGATTATTCCTAGGTCTTCTAGTTTTAGCTTTCTTATAATTTCTTTATTATTCATTTAGCTCCTGGTTTATACTCAGTTATCTTTACCAGTCTGCTAGCAATAGCATTCACCTATTTGGCTATGGAGACTTAAACCACATAGTTGTTATTCAAGTAAGTCTTATTTATGGTTTTTAAGATGAAGTTAAATCAGTATGACTTTACAATGTTGAAAATCTTTATGTATATAACAATACTTCACAAAAAATGTAATGGGAATTATGAATTAAATTAAAGAGAATTTATTTACAGGAACTGCTTTTTAAGTTAGATAAGGTAACAGGCAATTATTATTTTTGAGAGGGCTTTTCTTATGGCCATGAGATTATATTTTATGCAAAATTATAAGAGGTCAAAGGACTCAAATCTGAACAACATATTTGCAGCTGAACAATGAGAACACATGGATACTTGGGCCCAGCTTGTGGCTCTGTAATATTTTTACTTTATGGTCTTGGTAACTCTTAATAATTCTCTGCTTTAGTTTATCTTCTTGGATTAATTAATTTTGCTTTCTCTCTCTTCATTTATAATTTCCAAGTCTTCAGATCTGAGACAATAGGGCTATTATTTGTGCTAATACAGACACTAAAGGAAAATGTTTAGAAATATCTCTGGGTCTGCACACAACTGCTTAGTCATAACTACACGGTGTCTTTTTTCCTTCTAACTGAATCACGTTACCTCCAGTCCCCCAACTATGCCAGTACAAATGCAAATATGACTAAATGGTGCCTGAACTAACACCAAAGTTTTTATTTCTTGCTTGATTATAATCCATATTATATTTCTTTATCTGATTCACTATCTGATTCACTGGGTACTTGTACCAGCATAGTTCATGGAGTGGGTGGAAACATAGAACAGAAGTGGAGTAGCACCACTAAAACCTTATTTTCAATGTAGGGAAAATAATGGTGAATAAATTTTAATTAAATTTTGCGTAACTCTGAACACAATTTCTTGAAATTCCAATACCAACAGTGTTTTGTTTTCATGGCAATTGTCTCAAAGTGCCATCACTAAGACTAGTTTAATGATTAGAAATAATTTCTAAATTAGAATGTGATCAAACTGGTTGAAATGAAGGCATACACTCCTTTTAATTTCAGTGGTCTTTGGATTGTTTGGAATATTTTTAATTATTGAATATTTTGAGAGGATTAGAAACATCTGAGTCATCCTTTGCTTTGTTACCAGCTGTCCCTTTCTTACATCTGATTCCTTTTCAGCAACTATGGAATTTCTATCTTCAGCCTCAAGGAATAGTTTAAACTGGAGTAATTTCCCTGCTTATTCTGATTAGATGGTATTCAGTGTGCCACCCTATGTGCTCACTGCCAAAGCAGGGCAGCACATTCCAAAAGAGAGGTGTAAGGGTGCTCCGCAAATTTAGCTCCACTTCTTTCTGTGTCCTTTCTTTGTAGTAGTAAAAGAGAAAAAAACAAGCTAAATTTGCTAGATTAACTATTTCTTACAAACAGTACCCATTCTGATTAAAAAAAATAAAGAAATTAAAAAACCTTCAAAGAGAAGATCATCTGAATGCTAGCACAGCTGAAAAAGGGGAAAAAAAGCAAAAAACCAAACCACAAAATATCACCTTGGGTTCATAACAGAAAATGATTGCTTAGACACTAGGGAAAACTAAAAAAAGCCGCTGAAGGGAAAAAACAAAAGGTGCATTAGCATTTACGAATACATATTAGCTCTGTTCTGAGGTGCCATATGGGATAAAATATCTGTTTTCCATCAAAAAGGATTAAAATGAACACTTCTCCTGAAGGCTATAAACATTTTTCCTAATTGTTTCTTTGTGTCTCTCACACTTTTTTTCTGAAAACTGCAGTGAACTGAAGCAAAGAGTAAGAGCAGAAATAATGCCTTATTTTTAAATGTTATGTCATAAAAGACTGAAACCCGAAAACTGGGTCTCCTAATGCAGGTGCAGTGACGGCACTTAAGCTACTGAATGCAGTATTTTAGAAGGGTGGGACAAGCAGGAGAAGCTCCCGTAAGAGTCCTAGTACGTGTACACCCCATTTTTGAAATTATTAATTTTATCCTTTGGAATAAAGACTGTTTTGAAAGAAAGGTGCTTTTCTATAGCTCATACTGAGATAGGGAAAGAGGAAAGAGGCCCTCTGTCCCAATTTCCAGGGATTCAAAAGTTGAAATTCTTGGGAAATCTGCTGTAGCACTCCCTTTTGTGAGAGAGAAGGAACCTTAAGCTGCTGATTTCTTACTCCAAGTTAAACTAAAGATCCTTTTACCCTTAAAAGACTTTTGAGGCTATTTTAGTATCTTGATCTATTCAGTTACTGTATTAAATTGAAGAAGAGAAAATAAAGAGGGGAAAAAAACCTAACCAAAGCCTAGGTAGAACTTTTGCTTTTTCAATAGTATTGAAAGTGCTTATTCACAGCAGGGTAATTCAGATAAGCATCTGGCCTACACACTATGCTGGCACAGACAAAGGTTTGTTTTCTTTTTTAAGAACGAGGAATTTTTCCAAGATGTCCTGACTACTGGGAGCAGAATGTCTGACCAAAATATGCTCACCAGATGGTAGATGTTTCCATGTGGGTAAATATTAAAAAACTTCTGAATCTATTCAAACTGGGAAGTAAGGGTGGGAAAGGTTTACTGTTGTTTTTCAGTTTTAGTTTCCCCTGCAACTTATAAACACAAGAGGGAAAAAAAAACCAACCCAAAACCACAAAACAAAGCTAATCTGAGTGGAAAATAAGATAAATGTCCTGTAATTTTTACTGGGTGTGACCTATCATTAATGACTACTTTCAGAAACTTTAGAGTTGAAAGCTCTCAATTTTTTTTTTTCTTTTATTTCCTTAGCATCTTTATTACTTTGCTATTCAAAAAAACTTGCTGCATCCTCCAGGTGATGTAGCATGCCAAATTTGGCTCCAATCTCAGCAGGAGCAAACACCTCTCTTACTTAAACATCTGCAAAAATGTTTGCTGGGTTAGTAATTTATTCCAGATTTAAAACTACACAGGCAGCTAGAGGGTACATTGACACCGCACGGTGTAGCTCAACCAGAAAGCAAGCTGGCTTACATGACAGAAGATTTATAGCTGAAGTGGAGTAGTGAAGAAGTGCAAAATTAATAGAAAAGTTCCAGCTGAGTGTGGTGAGCTTCAGATCACATATCTGCACAGGCACATGAAATGGAAGAAATGTCACCATCAAAAGGCAGAGCAGCAGAAGGAAATGTTCTTTAGCTGTCCTTGTACTGAACTTTAAATAGCTAAGACAGCTCCTAACTCTCCCCCATGTTCCCCTCTCTACCAGAAATCTATTGCTTACAATGCCTTTCTGTTTATTTGTGTTTTCACTCTGAGAGCATGTGCCTGCAGTGAACAAGTGAGTAGCAAAAACTGAATATGAAGAAGGTGATGACAGAAATAGAGGATACAGAAATGCAACCAATTTTTTTCCCCTTTCACTCCTCAGGAAATCTATGTCTATGAAGATAAATAATAAAAAAAAATAATATTAGCCAAAAATTATCAAAACAATGAGAAACATTAACCAGAATTTTACATTATTTTTCTTTTAGGATAGCAAGATAGATGTTCAGTCTCTATAAAAAGGTAAATATTGATTAACCAAATGCATAGAAACTGGGGATCTGACCATGAAGAAGAACTGAAGAAATGTGATCCCTTGCTGCTGGCAGAAGAAATAAAAGTTTGGGAAAGAGAATTTTTCCAATAATATGGTTTTAGATGGGCATTATTTTCCTCACAGAGTCCTGAAACAAAGATATTCTGTGTTTCTTTAGAACAGAAAAATGTTTAAATATACTTTTGTACTTCATACTTTTATAAAATATAAGGAAAACAGTTGATTCCAATTTCATACCAGATTACACATGTGACTCCTATTCCCTTGTTCTATAATGTTTATGCTAAAGCTATTGAAAAGAACAAATATATTTCTTCAGTTTAAAATAGGAAAAATGAGCTTTAAAATAGAACAAAACAAGAAAAATATTATCAATAGTTTGTGGACAAGGTAAATATATTAATTATAATCAATATTCAAGAAAAGTAACATCTGTTCACAAAACAACTTGGCGAGTGATATAACCCAAGTAATTATATTCTATGGGATTGGCTTACTATCAGAAGAAAGAGTGACTAGCTGTAGAAAAGTTAATGTCCAAATTATTTCTGACACACTGGCTTCTCTCCTTAGCCAGAGAGCTTGAAGTCTTTGGTTCAGAAGACAGCTGTAGATGTGGGGGTTTGCAACATTTTTATTAATGCACTTATGTACGTACATGCCATACTTACCTAAAAAGCCTTACCTGACCTTTTTCTTTGTTTGTTTTTATGTGAGGAGCAGTTAACACAAATATGCTTGGGTAAACATATTTTCTACTTTGAGTGAACATATTGCATGTCACACTTTGAATGCTTAAAAAAATAAATATGGACCTTTGAAAAAATTTGTTGGCTGTGTTGAGTCATTTATTCCCCAAATGTTGAAAATTTCTGCATAAACTAAAACAACCCCTTTCAAAAAAAACCAACTATGAGTGTGCAGATGGGAGTGAGTTGAAATATTGGGATGAAGGATGACCTGATGTAATTTTTAATATACAGTTTTGAGGGAGAGAAGAGTGGAAACATAGGAAAGAAATAGCATCTTTGAAAGGTAGCAGACAACCACTAGAGAGAAGTCCTGTTTGGGATTTTTTTTTTTTTTTCCCCTTCCTTGAAAGTTGCTATTCAGCTCTGTGGAAGAGAGAAACCTGGCTCATTTTGCAAATGCAGAGCCAGACTGCTGCCAGGAACCATTTGCAGGAGTGATTAACAAAACCTGTTTGCTTTATGAGATTTTCATGGAGGTAAAATGGTATGCATATAATTTTGACACAATCAGATAGTGCACTCTTAGAGTTATATGGCAAAAAAAAAGAAAAGAATTAGTACTTCTCTCTTGAAAGGCTGTCTCATTAGGGCATGCTTATTGTCTTCTCAGCAGATGTGGCATTTAAATGTAGTGAGCGATGGCCAAATGCAGGAAGTAATTTTGAGAAACAAATGACAGTAACCATCACAGTTTCCTGAATGGAGGTGAAAGTGGTTTGGCAATATTCACCCAAGATGATGTTCATGTATTCAGTATTGAAATTAAAGAGAGAAGAAGGGAATGGCTATGTGTGCTGGTGAAAGTATAACATGAAAACAGAATAGATTCTAAAGTTGCAAATGTACTGAAATATCCCATGTGGCATCAGCACACAGCAAGGGATTTTCAGGAGCAGCAAAGGCTGGTGTAAGGGTTTAACTTACAACTTTAGATCTCTGCTCTTACTGGTGCAAGGTATACTAAAGAAAAAAAGCCAGAATACTTGAAATTGTTGCCCCAGACTTCAGTCTGACAAAAGTAAACCCAACATTAATGGGTAAACAGCAAGGAAAAAGGAAGGCAGCTATTTAACTGTCTGAACAGAGGAGAGGAACAGCAGCTTTTGATGTTCAGCTGTACTTGTTAAATGTGAAACTCTTACATAAGCCCAGCAAAGGGCTGGCAAAGGGTTTAATTAGCAGTATAATCCTACTTAAAGTACTTTCAAGTTCTACATGGAATTTTAAGAACCTTTTTACAACTATCAGAGCAAAGCGGAATTTTATTTGAGAACTGGTAGTATGACAGTTGAAAAACATTTAGAAATATGGCTGAAAAATAGTCTAGTATCTGCCCAGATGCCAATTCAATTTCATGCCAATTTAACAGCAAACTACTACTGTGGGAATGTTATTGAAATTAATCTTTCTCTGTACTTAATTTCATTGTTAAACTAACATGTAACAAACAATTCTTTAGGTTGAGGTGGATATTCATATTCTTTTTTTTAAAGCTAAACAAATTTTTCTCATTGCAAGATAGTATTTATGAGGAAGATACCGCATATCCCTTCTGGGAAGAATAGTGCTGCTGATAGGAAATTATGTATAAAAGTTACTATGGATCATATGGTTTTATCTAGATTTATATGTATTCTATATAATCATACAAAACTAGATCTCTTGTATCTATATAGATATATACAGATAGATATAGATAATATCCTATTATCTAGGAGATGAATATGCAGGACAAACCTCTTGCATGGCCTCCCAACATCATCAGTAGCAGGAGTCAGATCACAGACAAGGGCTGTACGCAGAGATGACTTGGGCATGCTCCACTTTCTCTTCTTTTACATGACTGACTGTTCTGCTAAAGGGCATGAATATCTAAGGTGACACAGAATGTATTTGCTGTGACAAAACTAATAAAAGAAGCAAGATATTGGAAAATGCCATCTGACGATACCAAGATACATCTGTTTGGAGAATATCTTCATTTCAGTCTTCCACGATGGATAAAACTAAAATGAAAAACTAAAATGAAAAAGATAAGACAAATAATTTTATATATTTGTATATCTAATTATTTTACAAAACCATCCTTTCAGTTTTCTATAATATATAGGTCAATACAGCTTTGATTAAAGGGAATAGAAATTTTCTCATTTTCATCTCTAAGAACCAAGGACTGAAAAACAAAGATTAAACCCATTGTTTTGCTTTATCTGAAAAGCTGATGGAGTGGTGGAGATGCTCCAATTAACTTGTCTTTGTATATAGCATATGACATGAAAATAATCTAATTTGTTTTCATTATAACACATCTGTATTTTCCACTTGTTTTTACAACATTATACTTTAATATTTGAGAATATGACTCTGCTAGATCTCATGACACATGGTCTGCATTACTACTCATAATTTAATACTTATTTAAATGTAGCTTAACAAAACTGCAAATTTAACCAGAGAGTAGTAAGTACTATCATTTCCATCAGATTCTCTGAAATGCTTCACAATGAAAGCTGTCGTCATTTACAGTTTGTAAGACAGTTAACTACGGGTTTTGTTACTTTAATAAGTTTCCAGAATGAAATCTCTACGGTGTCATAGTTTGCTCTTTATTTAACTTTTAATAATTCAATAATGAACAAGTTCCCAATGTCCTTTCATAAAAGCAAAAACATTAGTGGCTAACATAAGAGAATACTGAGCACAGGATAAAACAGAGCACCATGTTAGAAGATTGATTTAAAATGTCACATTTGTATAGCACATTAGTGAATTACTCTTGCCATAGTAGTTATCTTAAATATTCTAAAACTGGTTTTCCTGAAAATTGTCATGTCCCAGGTTTGTTTATTCTGCAGTAAAGTAGGGGGTTATTTCTTTGAATTTGCAGTGAATAGTATTTTACTTCCCAAGAATCCCCTGTGCTATACAATGAGGAATCCCAAACAATGCTAATAGGACCAATAAATGTATGTAAGTTAAGAACAGATCCATCACTGTCCAGACCACAATGAAATATTCAGCATTTGTGGAAAATACGGGCCTCTCAGTCTCACTTCAGTGCCTGGTAATGTTATGGAGATTTTCTGGGAGGTATTGAAAAACACCTGAAAGACAATTCAGTCATTGGTCACAGCCAGTATGGCTTCATGAGAGGGAAGTCCAGCTTATGAAACCTGATTTCCCTTTATGACGAGGTAACCCACCTGGCTGATCAAGGGAAGCCAGTTGATGTAATATTTTTTGATTTCAGTACTGTCTCTCACAGGGTCCTTCTGGACTGTGAGATTGTGGTGTGACTCTTGGGTAGGAGTTCAGGGCTAGGAGGTGGAGTCGGTCATTTTTGTGTGTCCCTTCCAACTCAGCATATTCTGTGATTCTGTGTTTCATTTTGGTATGAAAATATTGATGTTCAGTCCACAAATGAAGCCAGGAAATGCAGCTAACAGAACCACCTGTATATACCAAAGAACAGAGCTTTGTAACACTGCTAATTAGTGGAAAAAAAAAGAAAATTCAAACTTTGAGAAGCATTAGTGAAGATATGAGTGTCTGATTAAATGTTTTCCATTCAGAAGACAATCATATTTCCTAGCACATGAAAAAACCCATATCTTCAAATATATATTTTTGAAATCTGCCTGAAAACCACTTATCATTGATTTTATGGCTTTTTTTTAATTTGTTTTTTTTCCCCAAAAAAATCCAGTAACCTTTTTCATATGAATGAGTTGGATAAAACATGCGTTCAGTGACGGAGAAGCTGGATGCCCTACAGTGAGTGCTCAAAACATTAGCTTTCACAACTGCATTCTAGCATCTCCTGGAATAAATGTATTCTTAATTGTTTCTTCCAAATCAGCTCAAACTCAATGGTAAGAAGGGTGCATGCCTCCCATTCTTAGCACTTACCAGTATCCACAGCCAAGGAAACCTTTCTCTGAGGGAATTGGTGGGTTTTATCTCCTAAGACTGTTAACAACCGGATGAGAGATCTCACTGCTAAGCCATTATGCCAAGGATGAGACTCATTACTAGTGTTATTTTGAAAAGGAAAGCAATTTTGTACGGCTTGTAATCCAAAAATACCATTTAAATTACTTAGGCTTATGTTGAGAGCATTTAATTTGTGCTAGCCATTCACATTCTCCATAGTTTTGATTACAAGAGTGTTTGAAATCTTGGAAATGAGTGTATTTTCAATTCTAATTTAGAAGATTGCTTCAGACATACTGGATTTCTGAACAAAAGTAAAGGTTTCTGGTTAACCTAGTAATGTTTGGTTTGGCCCTAATAGTTAAGGATCAAGGAAAGTTAATGAATTACAAGTTAATGATCTAATGATCAAGTGAGTACAGAGGAGAGCTACAAAGATGATCAGAGGGCTGGAGCACCTCTTCCGTGAGGGAGGGCTCAGAGAGTTGGGGTTGTTCAGCTGCAGAAAAGAAGGCTCCATGGAGACCTAATAGCACCTTCCAGTACTAAAGAGAGCCTAGGAAAGACCTGGAGAGGAACTTTTTATGAGGGCATGTAGTGACAGGACAATGGGGGATGGCTGGAAGCTGAAGGAGAGCAGGTTTAGAACAGATACTGGGAAGAAATTCATTACTCTGATGACAAGGAGGGACTGGAACAGGTTGTCCAGAGGAGCAGTGGATGCCCCATCCTTGGACATGTTCAATACTAGTTTGGATGGGGCTCTGTGCAACCTGGTCTAGTGGAAGATGTCCCTGTCCATAGCAGGGGGGCTGGATTTGGATGATCTTTAAGGTCCTTTGAGACCCAAACTGTTCTGTGATTCTATGAAAGGAAAAATAGAAAAATGACAGCTTATTAAAAAAAAAAATGGGGATTGACTAATAACTGATTGCCAACTAATTATTTTAGAAACATGGAATACCAATATTAAAATCGTAAGTATAACAATTTAAGATGAGCAGGTATTTTTTAAAAGCATTTCTTTTAAAGGGTTTTATTTTCCTTTTCCAGTCAAGCATGTATGACACTTTTAATCTATTTTATTGAAGAGATGTATATGAAAAACAGAGATTTAGGTGTAGTTTAAAGAACAAAGAAACAAAGACTTTCTTTGAGAAGAGTATGTTTTTCTGAATTATGTAGAAATGTATATCAGAAGATTTATTTGACAATGTACCTCACCTCTTTATTGGGTGATTTGCCAAACCTGGACCTGAATTTATCCAGATTTATTAACCAGGAAAAGCAACTGCATTGATGTTTTGTGTAAATTTTAAAAATAATTTATACTTCTGAAATAGCCATGTTAGGTTTGTGCATACTCATCCAGTAGCTAGTTCACTTGTTGTCAGTGCAAACATCCTTGGAATTTAAATCTTGCCTTCCAGGTTATCTAAAACCCATAAATGCAATCAGATGATACCCATAGTATTAATGAGATTGAAAATACAATATTCATCTCTGTCATACTTGCTACTCATTTATTTCTTAGTATGTCTACTGAGTCAGTCTAGGGAATTTCTTAGAGGAAGAAAACTCCACAGATTCTGTTGATCTAAATGGATGCATATGGTATAAATCATATGCTATACAGCCTCCCTGTGCGATGCACTAGAAGCCCACAGCTGACACTGGGGTCATATGGACTGGGGGAACTTTTCTGTTTATTGTCTAAAACCAGGCAAAATATGTTCATAGGAAATAACCAGAGACAGTGGGAAGGTGTCTACAAGACTAACACAATCAGAATTAGAAAACTTAAAAACACCCAAAACCAAAACATCCCCCAAAAAACTAATTCAGAAACATATTAATTTCTCTTTGAATAAGTATTCTTCATTTTGTGTCTCTTCGATTGTCTACAGATCACCCAGGACAAACTGGAGGTTACATTCACCCCCAACTAATAAACCCAGTACACTTTGCATTTGTATCATACATGAACTGGACATGTAGCTATGGGAGGCATGACAATCCTTGGAAAGCATGCTGTAATATTCAGCTATGTGCAAATTTCTCAGGGGGAGTTCTCCATATCTTGAAGGAACAGAAAATGTTGAAGCTGAGATCTGTTAGGTTGCCTGTCTAAGAGCACAGTGCTGCCCCTGAGGTACCCAGGTTTGATAGTGACATCGGTATTCAAGCAGAAGGCTTAGTGTGAACCATTATGAACAAGGAGAGTAAATTGGTCCCTTAAGTAACAGAGAATCCAAGTAGTGCTTATTTCAGTGAAAGGACCCAGGAAAAAGAACAAAGGATATTTGTTGAGACAGAATAACAGATGCAATTATCTATTTTTCACATAATTGTCAGATTTATAATTTTATACATTCCCTTTCAACAAGAAATTGCAATGACTAGCCACATTATTTTCTTACAGTGTTCAGAAGTAAACTGCCAGTTTCAGGACAAATTTCCTTGTCACAACTGCCTGTAAAAGAAACACATTGCCAACTACAGTACAAACGCATACTACCATAAGATTTTAAGTTTTTATGTGCATAAGGTGCAATCCAATTTCTTTTCGCAACATACTGGTCATAGATTTAAACCTTTTGGCAATTATAAGATAGTTTTTTTTGTTCTGTATAGTCCACAAGTTCTCTCTTACAGAGAAATAATAATAAAAAAGGGTTTAAAGATGTCAAGAGAGGTTTGAGAACTTTTTGTTTCTTATAAAATTCAAAATTTTCAACAAATAAATGTTTATATATTGCCTGACCAAAACTGTAAAAAATAAATTGCTTAACTTGTTTTGTGATTTCCCCAGATTTTCTGTGTCTCTAGTGAAGAGCTGGAAGTGTCTGTTTTTCTGGGGAATGGCACCAGTTGTGACCCAGGTGATCGTATGCACTCTGTACCTTCTCAGGTGGCCTTGCTTTATTGATTTGGTGTTTGAGAAGTCCAGACACTAATGCTCCTAATGATCAGCCATTCTTTTTGACTTTTAGTAACAAGTATTCTCATGCAGTTAATATCAAACAGAACTTTGTGCTCTACATCTGTTATTTCAAAATTCCCATTTTTGAACTCCCCTAGTCTCAAGTAAGTGGTACATTGTCTCCCTTTTTTACTGCCTACAATCTTTTCACCTACTTCCAGGGCCCCATGATGTAAAATGTCATTTTGCCGATCTTCAGTGCCAGTGACAACTTTAATTTTACTGATTTTAATGGGCTTTTCAAATACAATCCCATAAAAGTCTCCAGTAGAAGGAGCTTTGCCCCAGAAGTATTCATCAATGCTGCTATAAGCCTTGCTTGCCTCATAGTTTTCAAATACATTCATATTGGTATGCAAGTTTGCAGGTGGGTTGTCAGGGATATCAAATGATTCCTCTTCAAAATCATCATCCTTTAACTTGTTTTCAGCTCCTTTGTAAGATGAGTAGTATCCCATGTGCTGGAACAGAGATGGCTTAAAACGTATCACTTCCTTTTGAGCTAACAGCCCACGAAAGTGGATGAGCAGCCAATCACAAGGCATTTCTTGGTAAAACATCAACAGAAAATGGGCCAGGCGTGGTAGGTCATGAGAATGATAAAGCTTTCCGATGTACCCCAGCTTGGAGAATTCCAAAGTCACCCAGTAGGATCCTTCTCGTGAGGTAATTACTTTCTTAACAGCAGTCAAAAAATTCTTTGAGCAGCGAACATCGTCTTCTAGCATCACATAATAGTCAGAAAGATTAGCACAAAAGTTTAGAAGGAAAGCATAATCTACATTTTGTTTTGATCGAAACTTCACACGGTCCTCTGGGTCATTGTAATTTCTCTTAAGGCCATCCAGTACAGGATAGTAATCCTCAGGGACGTGAATAACTATTAATCTGCCCGCAATTATATGATGTGCAAATTTCTGTGAGATATCCTGGACCATCCCTTCACACCAGGCTGAGTCAAAATCTGCCAGCTGTACTACCACTGCAATTTCTTTGAGTTCCTCATAGCTTGACTGCTCAAATATGGACTTGATGGTCTCAAGCAAGTAGTTTCCCTTTTTCCGTTTTACAGAGGATAGTCCAATTGTAAGATACCCTGTACAAAAAAACAATTAAAACAAAAACTCAGTATCTGATATTGGAAACAATGTTATCACAAAGATATCCTCCAGAGCTGTGTTTATGTTATATAAACCTTATGAATGGCGAAGACTAAGAAATTTGGTATGTGAACTTATTAAGTTGCATGCAATAAAGGACCTTTATTGACTTTTCACGAAGAAGTACGATATTACAAGCAAAGAGACAAATGGAGACGATCAAGTTAAACATTCACTTGTTTACTGCAAGGAGCAGCACGTTGTGGACAAACGCCAAAGCAATGCATACACTTATGCCTCGTAGACAAATCCACACAGACAATGATAAGGCTGTAAAATCTGCTAAAAGAAAGGGGATTATGAGGGGATTATTCACATCATATTTTAAAAGCAAGGAACTACCAAATACAGCACTTTTATCATTTTAAGCCCCCTAAAATTCTACTTACATCTGTGCATAACTTCACAGTTTTATGAATTTTGTGTTGATTTTTTTTTTTCACAGCATGTTCATTTTTAGGTGAACGAAAAGTTGCCAGTAGTTTTTCTCCTAACCCTCTTTCAGGACTCATTGAGCATTTGACAGGGAACACCCTCTTGCAAGACAAAACTTAGATATTATTTTAAAGCAGAAGAGAACTTCTCTCCTTGCTGGTACAAATAATTTTTAAAGTTGTTACATTCTTTCTAGACAGAGATGCATCTCATAAGGGAAGAATTTTCATCTCTGTTGTTTTGTAGTCACTGTCATTGCACTTTTTACCAACATTCAAAATAAAGAGTTTTCTTCATATATTTGCTAATATATCTCTATTTTTCTAACTTCTGATGTAAAAAATGTTAAGGCTTTGTAATTGACAGGGTGTACTTAAGTTGAACCTACCTCAACTTTCTTAAAATACGGTAGTTTGTAAAAGATTGTTCTGATAGTGATTCAGGGTTTCCCTTGAGGCTTTAGTCTATTCAAAATGCAGTTTTACAGTGAAGTACAACCCCCACAAGTCATTGACACTGCCTACAGAGCCCCAAATTTCTCAAATCTAATTTGAACAAACTTTATAGCTTTCTAAAACTAACATATTATTTTATTTCACCTTCTAGGCTTGGACTTCAGAGCCTTGTTTATGTATGTGAAATGATGTATTTGGAACCCAAAGGACACCAGTCTAAAGTCTAGGTATGGACATATTTCATTTTTAGAGGAAAGCCTTGAACCATGTCTGAAATAAGAATAACTAAATAGTCCATCTGCAGGTGGCTGTGAGAAGCATCCTTCTTGGAGCAAGGAAGTCCATTCACAGCTGCTTGGCTGGGAGAATAGTGGGCCTGAAGGGTGTATCTATGTGATGCCAAGCATATTTAAGATTGGATTTACAGGTTATACAGAGATTGACAGTATGGTCTCAGAGCGTGGCTGCAGAACACCACCAGACGGTGCCTTGCTTCTGCTTTCTGAATCATCTACAGAAGTTCTCTCACACAGACCATCCAGGGGCTGCCTGCAGGATATCTAAAAGTCAGGCAGCTAGTCAGGAGGCAATCAGGCTGTGGGGCACTCACTGCTAGGGCTGGACTAGCGGCCACTCAAGAAGGGCCTATGATAGCCATGCCTCTAACTCACTTGAGAATGTCACTGCTTAACTCACCCCCTCTTGCCTAGAAATACCACAGGTATTATATGGATTTCTACCCTTTTTAAATTACCTCATTTCATAACATTCAAATTGCAGTTACTTACTTTTCCTTGGCAAAGGTGTGCCAGCTAGGTAGCGATAGGAAATGTTTATAGATCCTGAGAAATTTGACAAATCTTTAAAACTGTGAACATAACGCTCTGGGTTGAGCTGGTGCGTGGCTGTTTCTCTGATTAATTGCTTGTCCCCTTCCTATTAGCAGGAAAACAAAAAGAACAGAAAAGGGAGAGAGACAGAGAGAAACACATTTGTGAATGCCAGCTAGAGAGGAAACATGGACAGGCAGGTTTCCAAGAATAACATTTTTCACTGTCAGCATTCGTGAAAGCATGTAGATGTCACCTCATTTGAAAAAACCAAAAAATCAAAACCAAACAAAAACCCTGCAAACCAACAAAGATTACTGAATATCATACATTTTTGGCTACAGAAAATCTACCATAAACTTTCAGATTACAGTAACAGGAAAAGAAAAAAAAAATCTTTACACAAAAACTCTGGAAAGGTAGCAAACATTAAATTACTGGCAAAAAATGCTGTGGTATTCAAAAGAGGGATAACAAAACAGTCAGCAACAGATAATTTTCACAGATGTAGAAGCAGGGAAGATTTAAAAAAAAATTTTTCAGTGATTAGAAAAACCACAAAAACTGCTACAAATTAAAGACAACTCTAGATCCTGGCTCCTGGCTCATTTTGCCATTTTTCTGTGTAGCTTCATCTCAGGTTTGTGATAAGAAATGCACGTGATCATGCAGACAGCACAAGTTTCTTTGAATTTGGTGAATACTTTTTGATGGCATAGTCGAAAGGTACATTTATCACCATGCCTACTCTTCCAACCTCCTTTTCGGTCGTCTTCTTCCAAGAGGCTTCCCCAGTCGTCGTAAAGGCACAGAAGGGAAAGAGTGGCTCCATCAGTAGTGTTCTATCTATAAGGTCACTTGGGCCTAAGGGAAAATCTGTTCCTTAGTCCTCCAGAAAAGGGAAAATATTTGACAGGTCATGAGACTGAATTTAAAAGTGGTAATGCTCATTTAATTCACCTTGTTTGATTTTAGTCCGATGGCAGGCATATGAATGAATGAGATAATATCTTCTAATTTATGCAGCATGTTAATGCATTAAAACTTCCTGATCTGTCATTAAATAGGAGTGTTGTGCAGTGATAGTGCTGCTGCTCACAAGAACAACCACAGAAACAGTAAACAGCACTCATATTTAATGGCACAAAAACATTAAAAAATGTGTCAAAGGTATATTTTATAGCACAAAGAAATAGTTTTGGAAACTGATCTTACATTCATTTAAGTTCCTTGTTTTTCTTGCATAGAAGTAGTAAATAATCCACTTATGAGCATAGTAAAGATCTTTGGCAGACAGCCAGCAGCATCTACCTGCACTGTTATGCTCTCTTGATCTGCAGTGCCTCTTGAGTAATTTCTCTCTAGTCCTTCTGTGCTATTTTGCATTTGCTCATATATTATGAGAGGAAGTTTGATCAGGTTCGAAATTAAAATGTAACTCAATGATCTAGGAAGAAAATACACCAAAACTTCAGGAGATTTTCCATAAAAGATGACAGATGGAAAAGAAAAAGGGCTGGTCCAATACCCTTTTTTTTTTTTTTCCAAAACCCTTTCTTTAATAACAAAACATTGTGTCATGGGTTCCAGAATGGAGCACCAAAATTCCTTGTTTCATAAGGTTTTGGAATGAAAACTTATTCTTCTGAGGTTTTGCTACATAAAATATTTAGAAATAGACAATGTCAGAAGAAAATGCTTTTATTTTAACGAGTAAAATATTTAAGCTGACCACAAAAATGTTCCCTTTTTTCCCCACTTTAATAAATGCCTTTTGCAGCTAACATTTCTTTTTAATAATTGCTATTTCATTCCTTTGTTGAATGATGTGCAAAACTGAAATTTGGATTTTTCCAAAAGATTAAAATCTGTTTCTTCTATCTCTGACTACTATGTAGATGTCAGTGAAGCTGAGGAACTTGATGAAGTCTCCTAGGCTTTCTTCTCTAGCTTTTTCTATAATGGTCATGGCTTTCATCTGTTATCTAACCTCTAACTTACATTCCAGTGTTGGTGCATGGAAGTTTCATGTGGGGGCAATAGGATGAAGTGCCAACGTTCTCCACACTTGGTGAAGATACTCTGCTCTGCTAAGGATGCTTTGTCAGATACTGTAGTGCTATTCTTTGCATAGTGCCCAAAATACCGATCAGTATTCATAGCAGAGTGCAGAACACACGCTTCACTTATTCCTGGCAAATAATCTCTTGAGATTATTTGAGATCACAACTCTGGGTATAAAATCCCCCATATATTGTGATATCTTGTATATATTAGCTTAGCATGTCTTCAAAAGACTTGATCAATTGTAACTCATACGCTGAAGATGACGCAACTTAAACTGCTTTTCCAATACACACAGCAGCACTGCATAACTGCATACCTTCCACCCAACAGACTTCAACTCTTTCGCCACATGGGCCCTCACTTTCCATTTCTGCAGAAAATGCCCTGCAAAAAACAGTGAAGGGATTCTCTGGACATTCTCTTTGAGCAAAACCACAAGGGTTCTCTTCTCCTTCCTTAAGATCTCATTTTAATATTTGAACAAATATTGAAAAAAAACACTTGTCTTACATCTGGTGCCAGAGACACCAGCCCCACATCCCCTTGCATAGCCTCCTGCCTGAGTCTGGGAATAACTCCGGGTCAGTTGCCTTCCTTCTCCCACTTGCTTTTAGGAGGCAGTCCAGCAGGAGATTGGCTGCAATTCAGAGAGACTTTGGGGCTCTGGGGACTTTCAGACTCATTCCCTGAGGGAAACTGGTTAGCCTGCTCTCCTCAAAAGCTTTCCCCAAGCATACCTCTCCTCACCACAGACACTGAAATTGCTCCTCTTTTACCTCAGCAGAGAAAACACGCCAAACATGGTGTGTTTGGAGCTGTCAGACAAGGTCAGGAAAGTTGGAAATAAAACTAAATAAATAAGCTAAAAAGTCAACAGCCTAACACACTTGAAAAACACTTGATGGACCATAAAGGTATCAAGAGATCTGGAAGAACTCTCAGGAGACTTGGCAAGAGACTTGGCTGAGAGCTACATGAATGCAAACATGCCAGAACTGTGATGAGAGAAGCAATGAAAGAGAGTGAATTTATAAAAAAGGGGGGAAAAAAGAGCAAATTAAGAATAAGACATGGAGCCATCTGGGGAGCTGGCAAATAGGACAGGAAAAGATTTCAAAAACAAGCCAAGAGGAACACCATTAGCAGTGAAAATAAAAGCACTTTCAGAAACATCTGGGGGACTTTGAAGCAATTAGTGAACAGAGAAGAAACATTACAGAAAATACCATTAGGAAAAAGAAAGTGATAAACCAAGTCAAATTTAATCATAACCAAGAAATGCTAAGTAAATAAAAAACAGTGCAAAACCTTAGTATTAGAGAAAGCAATATGTCTCTAATGGTGTAACATGGTACAAGCATGGCTTAAAAAAGTACTGGCATAATATTAATATTGTAAATATTTATATTACTGTTTTAAGTTATTTTATAATTAAAAAGTAAAATATTTTAAAATAACTAGGAATGTATATATGGTTCTGATTAATAATGTAAGGATTTCACTACTTGTGTATTACAGTTTTTGTCATATTATTTTGTTTATTTTCAGATGCAAAAGAGATCAGACTTCACCTTTCAGTATACTGGAAAGCCCACATTGTCCCAGTTCAATTCAAGATAAAGACAGATCTAATCATATCACAATATAAATAATTCAGTTTAGTCATTTTACTATTGGCAAGATCCAGCTTTTAAGCCACCATGTTATTTTACTGGGCCCAGTCCAATCTCCAAAGATCTGGAAATTCAATCCATTAATCAAGTCTCCAGGGCTTACTTGGCATTCAGCACTGAAACACCCCTAGGTAACTTATAAACTGTAGAGTTATGTTATGGTTTTGTTAGCTTATTTGTTGAAATTCCTAACATAACTATTTCCATAACGTTTTTCAAAATAATAAACTTACATTAGATTTCATTTATGTCTAATTGTTAATGCTATAGCACTGAACCAGTCAGATTCAAATCTGAGTTTCAAAAAGTAAGAAAAACATAGAATAAACCCACTAAAATGAATTTATTTATGCAAGGAGCTTAAAGTTGATGGAATTGGTATAAGTTTTCTTTTATAATTTTATTTCTATAATAACTTTTAATGCAGTATTCAGAGGTGAGATTTGCAGTGTGTACTGAAAAAGGAGCTCCCAGCTCACACAAATAGTTCAGATGTAGTTTAGTTTACCTTAATGGAAATTAAGGTAAATCCAGAAGTATGGAAAATACAGAGGATATTTTGACTCAAAGGACACCTCATGGAGATATCTTTGTTTTACTACATTCGTCATCTCCCACACTTTCAAAAAACAGAGACATATTTACTTCTGTGAAAAGAACTGTTAGGGTCTTACTGACACACACTGCCTGCAGTATATATTAAGAAGATGGTTTCATTATAAACAACACATTTGAAGGATACTTCACTGGTAATGGTACATGAACACGGGAAATTGAGGGAATTTTGAAATTTACTGTTTTACTAGGAACGTATCCTGTTTTTTTGTTCCAGCATCACTTCTTACCAACTTACCAAAACATAACCATCTTCAATGTACAAGTTCATGAACAGCAAGCAAACAACAAGGATTCCTAAGAAAGACACTGCTGATCGTTTCCGCAAGCATCTCATTTTATCAAAATGTTTCAAGTTGTGTCTTGTGAAGAACTGCATATAGTAGTGTCACCTAGCAAAGAAAAACACAGTATTACAAGAACATGCCTCATAAGCATGATAACAACTCAACATACCTTCAGATGTATTAAATCCCTTCAAAAACACATAATTACACTCTCAAGTGGAATTAATGTTATTTAATCATTGTCATCTTCAGGTTTAATATACAATTGTAACTATAAGCTTCCATTTCTTTGTGTCAGTAAAGAAAAAACACGTACCCACTCTCATACCATTTTAGAATGGGCTTCTGATGTCACTGTGGCAGGAATGCATCAACAGTTTAGTTTCCCATGCTTAACTTTCAGATCCCACCTTGGTGGCTAGAGATGATGCTGCTCATTGTTTCTCTATGTACCTGTGTCTCCTCCCAAGGACAGCTCAGGCCAACAGGCAAGGATGACTCAGTGTTCTTGCCAACAGAAGAATTCTGTATAACAGAGCTTCCTGGCACAAGTAAGGAACCTTCTCTGAAGTGAGAAAGCAGTAGCAAGACTATGCAACATCCCTTAGCCTATGGCCTCTATTCTAGGATGGAAAAACTCAAGAGTGGAAGCATTATTTGCAACTTCAGAAGAAAGGTGGGTCTCTACCAGACACATCTAAGCAGATGTCTTAGGTTACACAGAAGATGTAACCAACAGTATGTATTCTATAACCATCTTCATAACTTGTAAAAAGCAGGTGGGGCAGTGGTCTTTATCTTCAGCATGACCCTGTCCTGATAACACCATGTCAGGGCTATCTCTGCCAATGGGCCATCGAGGTCTCTGGCAGTGACTCATAAGATTAATCATCCCATTGTGGGAACCCCTGCCCAGACGGGAGGAACTGAACATTCCTATCTGCATATAAACTGAGACTCTGGAAGAGTGGGGGACCTTTTTCCACTGGATTCCCAGCAGTGAAGAGCTCAAGAGTTACCAGTGGACCTCCACAGACCGACCAGATCTTTCTGCAGGACCACCACTTCAACAATACCACATCTATCTCTCCAACAGGTGTGAGAGATGCAGCCATCCTGACCAACAGGGGGGTAGGTTGTATTCTGACTTTGTCAGTTTAAATCATTGTTTCTGTTTTATTGCCTTGTTATAAATATTAGTAAATTATTTCCCCATATCTTTTACCTGAGAGCCCCTTGATTTCAAAGTTATAATAATTTGGAGGGAAGGGGGGGTCATATTCTCTATTCCAAAGTATGTTCCTGCCTTCTTTGGCAGATACTAAACCTTTCAAATTTTTCTTTCAGAGACAGCGAAGTATTGGGAAATCCTTACCAACCCGATTAGATAAATCAAGTAAGTTATAGACATAGTGAAGGCATTCAGTAGTTCTGTTCAAGATCAAGAAAGAGGACTGTCTGATCATATCAGTGTTGTGTACTCATTTCAATCATTTCACTCTTTAAAACAAGATGAATGCTGTTCTTGTCCACCAAATCATAAGCGCTAACCTATGTAGGACTACACGTGTTTGAACAAGATTTGGCCGCAAACTAAAGATCTCACTGCCCAAACTCTGAGGGGTTGTTAGCAAAACACTATTATAAAATTATTATTATTTACGTACTTACTCATATTTTGACTCTTTTCCATAGCAATTAATGATTTTCAATAAAATTTAATATAATTTGTTACATACAACTTTAGTATAAGTTATATACAAATTGAGACTTTGAAGCTAGCCTGCATGAAGTAGTAAAAAACAGTACATATGCAAGGGTTAAACCCTGCACTTATATACCTTCATTTTTGAAAGTGTTGAACATGTACACTGATACAAAATAGGCTAAATTAGGAGTTCCATAAATAATTTGTCATGTCATATAGAAAATTTTCTGTCCTAATAACAAAAAATCTACCAAGCACAAAATTCAATATATATTTGTTTTGCCAAACCAAATAAATATATTTAACAGTATAAAATATGAGTCCATTAGGCTCTAGAGAACTGGGAGATAAATATATCAAATATTAGTAATGCAAATGTTTAACTGCAAGGATCTATAGATTCAAAATGAACTGCAGTAAATGGAGGCTGGTTGTACACAGAATGTTTTAAAATTCACTATGTTGAGAATAAAACCAATTTACAGGTTGCACAAAGGAAAAAAGGAATCAGTAACAATATAGATTTTTGTCTGTCCTTATTTGGTGTGGGCTGAATTACAGAAACCCAATTATTCTGAAGCTAAAAGAGCCCAGTGTAGATATTTTTTTAAGTTACATCAAGGATTTCATTTTTCTTAATATGTACAGATATCGAAAATAAACCTCAGAAAGGAACTGTTCGGGACATGAATCTCCAAACACTAGCCCTCCCTATCCCCCTGCAACACCCTGTGTCAGCACAGTGGTTTCTAGCTGTCTGTGGATTCCAGCAGGCTGTTGTGGAAATGAAAGGTTGCCCCTTTCTTAGAAAAGACGGTGCTACACCCCTTTCTCCCCTGCCACCTCCTTTCTTTTTCTCACAGTACAGTTACTGATTTTCAAACTCTTTTAAAAACCTATCAGATGGTTTAAATGGATGGATTAAATACTGACACTCCTCAGATAGTGGCATTAACTATCCTGACAACTGAAACACAGGTAGTCTTGATTTAGCAGGGCTAAGAGATTTAGTAGAGGATGGTTGTTAAAACAAGGTATATAATGATTTACTAAGAGCTGCTTGCTAAAACAATGTATGTAGCTTGCTTAACACTTTGGTGCTTGCCAAGCAAAGAAGGAGGATATGAAGAAGATGACAGACTATTGATAAAGAGAAGGAACTGTGACCAAAGTTCCTGGTTTGGGACCCTCAGATCAGCCTGACCCAGCTGAGCGATTGGACTTAGACCAGGAACTCAAGGAGTCTCACAAGGAGGCAGGTGACGAGTTCAACCTGAGGAAGACTCCTTACTTCATCTGAGAAAGACTCTTACTTCATCCCAGGGACCCCTGCCCATGACCACCAGGAGGTAGCACGCATGTGCAATGATATGCAAACAGATTATAATATGAAGAGAGGCTAGGTGGGGCTAGGTAATAAATATATATAGGCATAATGTAAAATTTAATGCATATGTAATTTGTAACCTGATATAAACTATGCAAAGTGCCTCTGATGGTGCGCATGCCTTTGGAGGAAAATATTCCCCTGTGTGTCCCAGTGCTGGAATAAACACACCTACTTTACAACTTTCCTGAGTTGTAGTGTCAATCCGTGCCTCAGTCTGGGTTAGAGGGCTTGCAGTGATGGTCAGCATATTACGTATTGATTGGGTACTTTTAAAAATCTTGGGAATAAATAAATGTCGTTTTTTTTCAGTCACAGGGTGAATGTGTGTGCCATATTTGCTGGCTGGACTGTGGTGTTACACAGGTTCCCCATCTTTGCTCTGAGCAGTCTGACTGAAGTCCCCAGAGATGAGGAAGGGGCTCAGATCTATATTTGCTGGTCATATTGTAGATCATAGATCATTGCTATGCTAGTTCAGGAATAAAAATAGCAGGAATTACATGGGTGAGGCTAGAGAAGCATAAGACTGGCATGACTAAGGCAGATGTACAGAAAGAGGAGAGCGCAGTACAGTCACTACCCAGAGAACACCTGCATTGCTTGTGCTGGTTTCATATGAAACCATTACATCACTGTTTTACAAATGGAAACAGCTGAAAGCCAACCATCGAGCCAGTGAGGGTTTTTGTTCATCAGACCTAGCGGTAGGTCTGATGCCAAGTAAAGACACTGAAGGGAAGGGCTCCCCAAGCAGGGAGCTCCCTGGTAGATGCTGTTAGGGAGGAGGCTCTGGCACCACCGCTGGCACCAGGTGGCAGCGCGGGCTCGCCCTCGCCAGCCCCAAAGCTGCTCCTCGGCACCGTGCCCCAACCAGTTCGTCTGCAGGTGAGGCTTGGCATCCTTATCCTGTGAGCCTTGAGCTAGGAACACACCCAGGTCCATACATATGTACATGCAAAATTCCTTACATTGTCCCAGAGCTGCTTCCTCTTGCATCTCTGTATCCAATTTGTGGATTGCATTGTGGAACACTGCACCAGTGAAATTTGCACATGAAAAAAAAAGGTAAATCTTACCTTTTTTTTTTTCTTTCTTTTCAGGTAATGTCAGTTATCTTTTGAAAAATAGTCTCAGGACTTCCCACAGTGAGACCCCTGATGTTCTTTAAGACCATTTGAACAGAATATTCACCATTACTAAAAAACTTTGTTATTGAAGAAAAGGCTTCAACCCATAATTCAACTCTGAAGGCACAGATTTGCTTGAAGATTTTATGCCTTCATTATTCATGTACAATTAAGTAGCTATCAGGATAGTATAAATGCAATTTGTTTCATAAAGCTGGCATTAAGCAGTTAAACATAATAATTAATAAACATGCATGAGTTATAAATATTTTCCTTTCTAAATGAGATGTATTGTTTTCCTCAGTCTCTTCAGAGGGAACTGGTAAGACCTCAGATTCCTATGTACATTGTATGCATTGTTATCAGACATACATGTGAAGTTTTACATGGTAATGTGAAATCATAATTCCTTTAACTTTCTAAAATGATACAGAGTGAAGAGGTAGTGAGCTAAAAAATGCAATGACACACCTTTACAGTGTGTAGAGACTGTTCTTTATAGGCTCTACAAAGGTGTGAAAGCTGTGTAAAAGTCAAGAATTGATTTTCACACAATGAGGTTTTCTCCTGCCAAATTTGCAGCACTCACAAAAATTTTAACATTTAAAAAAAAAAAAGTAAATCCCAAAGGACCATCCAGAGTCTGTTGTTAATAAGCCAAGTCCTTGAAATGAAAAAATTATATTTAAATATTTAAATTTATGTCTATTAAATTTTTTAAACAAATTTCAATTTGGATTTAACAATGGCTGTTCCCAAGAGGAAAAAATTATATAAAGCAAGATTTTTTTCCTTATTTTCCTCTTTTTAGAGGAAAAGACTTTTTGCCATCCCTATAATAATTTCTCTAGGCCACATACATGCACACTCACTGTGGTAAACAATTTCACATTTGATCCATTCTGATTCTTCATCACTTTCTGATGATACCAGGGATTTGTGCTTAGTCCTGCTCTTAGAGATTATTTCTTACTCTCCTGACATGTTTCCTCCATAAACAGAAACAGAAAAAGCCCTATGATGTTACTACACCCTTAAGGATGCCAACACAAGTTGAGGACTTTGCCTCACCTAACCAGTGCAGTGAGTCTGCTCGTGTCTACAGCTGTACAGGGATGGAGCAACAAGGTCATCTTTGTATGACGTTCTGGTCTTCTTGAGTGCTGTGCCCCAGCAGCTCAAGGAAAGTTGCTTATGTGCAGAGGCACTGATGGCTGTCAGAAATGGCAACTGAATTATTTTCATATTTTAATATTTCCAAATGAGGCATGTAACTTTACCTGTCACTACAGTGTCCATATTCCAGGAGGTAGAGCTGATCCACTGCCACATTTATTATGAGATAACACACAAAAATAACATGACTGGATTATTAAAATCTTTGTGAAGTTTATTGCAATACCTGATTTGACTGAGACATTCAGAAGTGGGCACTTCATTTCTGTTTTGTGCCATATCATTCCACCAGTCTGTTACTGGACTGCTTTACTTGCGGTTCCTAATGCTTGTCCAGTGTGTTTTTCAGTTTTTCTTTTTTGGAAGGCTGCACATGATAACTCAAGGATTGCATTCAGTTACTTTAAAAAGTCACAAAGGAATAACTTCCAGGAAAAACACAGGGGAAAAAAAACCCAAAACAGATTTTTTAAAATTTTTTTTAACATGGTTATTATTGCATTTTGCATGTGCCATGGTTTTCTTAGACAAGATTAAAAACCCCAAATCCTAAATTGTGATATAGCTTTGAACAACAGAGGGTAGTGTACTAGAATTGTAATGGAAGCCCTATTCCATGGGGCTCAGATAGACTCCCAGCAAGATTCACTGTCTGCCTCACTGAAAGCCTGAATGTACATATAAAATATTTAAGGCTGACAGGCAGGACGTTCACTGTCACCGGCAGCACGGAAGTAAAAACTGGTCTGGATAAAAGTTTAACTCAGAATGAGGCTACCAAATCCAGAGGGTAAATCTCAGGTTTTAAACTAGCCATAAGTAGATTGTGTATCTACACATGCTTAAAATAAATGGTTTAAAGATTATCATATTGTCTGAAATCTAGATTCTAGACACAGGAGGTTAACAAAAGAATCTATATTAGAGGGAGATTACTCAAAATTGACACTGATAAAAGGATGGGCAAAAGAAGAAGGTTTTCAAATAATTTGAAAGGCATATTGATCCTTGATAAACAGAAAGTGAGAGATTATTTCAAACACTGATGCAGCACACAGCTATATACAGACCTCAACAGTTTTGGAAAAAGGATGAGTTTGGGAGGAAACAGATGATTCTTCTGAGGCAAGTTACTGAACAATACACAAAAGCAAAGAGCTTAAATTCAAGGTGGGTATTGGTGGATGAAGAGTCTGCCCTGTCTGACAGCTTCAGAGTGATATAAAATGGAGTCACAAAACTCTGGCTGTAATGCTTTGAGCAAAATGTAATGCATTTCTTCTGGCATGGAGGAGTCAAGTCTAATCAAGGGGAAGAGATGACTAAAAAGTGTGAAGCTGTTTTGACTTAGATGGTAAAGCACTTTCTAATCCATCATTGGATGGATGTCTGTATACCACTGGATATATTTTATCAAGTAAGTTGTAGTGTGAAATATGGATTTTAGAAAAATGATATAGACAGTAGTGAGTTAATGGCATGTGGAAAAAGCCTGGAAGATAAGAAAAATAAAAGGCAAAGAAACCTGAAATAACCCTGAATTTCTGCTCCACAGAGACAAAGCAGAGAGGAAAATAAAACAGCATGGGCATGAAGAGGGAAGAAACGGCTGACTGTGATATCCAGAGAGAGTGAGATTAGATACTTTTAGAGAGACAGGAGTGGGGTTTAAGCCTACATCAGAAATACAGGGAGAAACCCTTGATCATTGAAAATAGCACTGGGTACCACTGAGAGAAGAGAATTTTTTAGAAAGATGAGGACAGACATTGAGTTACATAGATATCCAGTAGATTTTATCCATTGACTCATCAATTAATGAAAGGAATACACGGATGCAAGTACTGATAGTTTCAACAGAAGATAAAACTTTAATGAACCGTCGTCATACAGCACATTTATATAGTATGTGAGTAACGGGATTATCAGAAGCTACAAGCTATCAGAAAAACTAAAGTCCTTGAGTCTGTTAGGGACCAGCCTGATTAAACTAGGGGGACATCCTGGTGTGAAGATACCTCAGGTCTCAGTCCCTTCACCCAAAGCACAGATTATATGAGCTAATATCTCAGCAACACTTACTTCATGTGTTAATTTATACCTCCATGTCCCACAGTCTTTAAGGTTAAGAGCTAAGAGCTTGTCAAGTGCCATGGACAACCCTGTTTTAATAGGATTGCACTGAGACAGAGATAAACATATTTTTGTCATGAAAAAAATTGAACATGAGTGTTTGACCAAAGCCAACTAATCTTGATGAAAAGGGTTTCATCTGATTCTGATGAAACCAGTTCATGGTTTTCTCTACAGCATACCCTGTAGCCTCATGTAATAGAAAGGTGAATGGCTGTTTCAGAGACCTGCAAAATCACAGGCAGGTTGAGGCTGAAAGGGGCCTTTAGAGGTCATCTGTTCCACTCTCCATGTTTGTGTAGCACTGCCTGGAACCAGGTGCCCTCAGCGGTGTCCAGACAGCTTGTCTTCTCCAGACTTAACAGTCCCAGCTGTCTCAATCTTTCCCTATAACAAAGGTGTTCCAGTCCCTTAAACATCCTTGTGGCCCTTCACTGGACTCTCTCTGGCATGTCCATGACTTTCCATTACTGGGGAGCCTGGAACTGAGTACAACACTCTAGGAGTGACCCCACCAGTGCTGAGTACAGCACAACACTTGACCTGCTGGCAGTGCTTTGTCTAAGGCAGCCCAGGATGCCACTTACCTTTGTGTGAGTCAGCACAAGCAGGATGCAGGAACAAACATAAAAATATCAACAAAATGCAAACAGTACTTTTGTTACTCCACCAACTAGGAATCTTCTAAACAGCAGCCAGGTACACAAACAGAGCTGCAGGCACTGCAGAGCTTGGTCCATGCTAGAGGATCACTGAACCTGCTGATTCTGCCTGTGTATCAGGGATTTACACAGGCATAGTTTACCACTGTGCTTGGTCTTCCTTGCTGCAGAGAATAAATCTCAAGAATGTTTGATGGAGTGCCTCTAAGCCTATCAGAGGCCTGTATTATCTAAACACAGATGTTCTGCTTGTCAAACACACAAGGCTAAACAGCAATTAATATGATATATGTGTTTTTTGACACCCCAGCTGTAAGTCACTTGAGTGTGTGTTTACAGTACTCCTTGCCAATCTTCTGTTATTTCCCCACAGTCTTTGCTGCAAGGGCACATTACTGGCTCTTCTTCAAATTCATGTCTGCTGTGGCTGCCAGGTCCTTTTCTGCTCAGCTGCTTTCCAGCTGGGTGGTCCCCAGCATCTATTGGTGTATGGGGTTGTTATTGGTGCAGGATTTTGAACTTCTTCTTGGTGACACTCGAGGTTTCTGTCAGCCCATTTCACCAGCCTGTCAAGGTCCCTTTGAATTGCAGCACAACTCTGTGGTGTATCAGCCACTCCGCCCAGTTTTGTGTCATCTATAATAATTTAGTTTTTTATAAACCTGAGGTGGAGGAAAAAACCTAACTAAACAAACCAAAGAGCCTCCATGAAGTTGCATATATGTGTGACTAATGCCAACCTATCATTTGATGTAACCTTAACCCTAAAGGGGGTTCTAGGGACTGAGTTGTGACAATAATTCTCCATGCTCTTCTTGCTTCACAGGGTTTGTGGCTTTTCCAAAGGCAGCATTACCAGAGATGCACAACCCTGAGAGATTTTATCGATTTTATGTGATTAGGAACAAGTGACATTTTTGTGATAAATGTTCACTTCTGAGGAGATATTCTTGGTGTTGGATATAATGGACCTATGTCAAGTATTGAAAGATGTTTTAATCTGGCATCCTTATATGTTGTTTCACAGAGCTTACATAATGATATGAATTTGAGGGATACTGCCAAGATCAAAAAGTAAATAATTTTTTATTGGATGGCTTCCACATATTTTTATTGCCTTTTTTTTTTTAATTAATGGCACGGTTGGGTCCTTTAACCTCACTCAGACTAGGTTTAACTTTTTCAGAAGAGGAAAAAAGTCTATTTAGAAAGTTGGCTAAGTTTTAAGGGGCAACTCTCAAACTTGTGAGATTCTACCACATAATTAGATATTTGCACAAAACCACATATCTGTGAAGGTCATGGTACCCATGGGAAATAATGTAAAATATATTAGAAAATTAAAGCCAGAAAATTTGTTTTCACTGGCCATACTACTAATCAGATTCTAAGATAAGAGTTTCATTTAGACTTTCCAATGAGCAGCCAGGCACCAACTTCCTGATAAATAAAATAACTCATTCTATAGAGAAGGTTTAGAAAAATTTTGATGAATAACCATATATAAAATGAAACAAATTCTTTATAAAATTCTGTATTTTTAATTTGCTTTTTCTTTTAATGTTTTGTGTTTTCATCTATTATCACATACAAAATATACTTTTACAATAATTTCTTTTCAATAGAAGCAATCCAGTGTGGACAAAATACATCCAAAATTTGTCATCTTCTGCTCTGATTCTGCAGTCAGATTAACAAGCAAGAACCCAACTTATATCTCCAGAACTGTTCATGTATTCAAAAAACAGTAGTCTTGATTGCATTAGATCAGTTTTTAACAAGAAAGAACTAAAATTATTTTTGCTGTTGAGTGGACTGTATTATTTATGGAATAGTCTGGCCTTGATTAATTACATTAATTGATGTTGACTGTGTAAGGAAGGAAGATGGTTTTAGAGGTACCCAAATCTGCAAAATGTTATCTTGTCCTTTAATGCAATTCAATCATGCAAGCTAAGCACGATCTGTAGCGGGAGGGGTAAATACCTGCTGGTGCCAGTATCAGCACTGCTTTTGCCTTCTGAGTTAATATTAGTTCAAAGACCTTGTGAATAAATCCTTCCTAGAAGGGAAGCAGACCAGGTGCACCAGCAGCTTTCAATTGCCATGATGATGAATTCAACTTTAATCATCACATTTCCCATAGACTTCATAAAAGCGGCTCTGGGCAGAGTGAAAAGAGGCCTTGGATGAATAGCTCCACGCAGAGCTAACAGGCATTTCAGATCCATGAAGCTGAGTAGTGTGGGATCTCTGCAAGCACGCTGACTTATCTAAAGCTGCTTTCAGTGAGCAGGGCCGTGCTACCCTTTATCTCTGTGACCTGCCAAGTAAAACTAGTTCCATTTGAGAAGGGAACATCTCTCCAAAGCCTGTGCCTGTGGAAATCTCTGCTATCGAGCGAGCAGCTGAAGCCTGATTTCATTGAACTGATGCACCATTATTCAAAGGGATCATGTGGAAGGAGAAGGTGGTACTACATCTGTCTTGTAGCACATTAGTTTCCCATTTTTCTAAAAGTTTAATTCATTTTACTTCTAGCTTCAATATATGTTTTGCTAGCACTACATTTGGTGATATCTGTTAGGTTGCACCAGGCATAATTTTGTAACCTAAGTAAAACACTTTCCCCCTTGCCTTTCTTTAAAACAAAACAAAACAGAAGAAAAAACATCAAAAAAACAGCTGGATGATATGGTCAACCAGTCAGGTATGCCTAATAGGCTTTTTTTATCCTTACCATATGGCAAACCTGATGATTAATAAAGGCTTAAATGACTTTTCCACTATTTCTATTTCAGTTATTATAAATATACTCAAGCCATGGCAATAAAATACTATTAGGTACCAAGGTTTCTAATACAAAAAATATTTTTCAATTCCTTATTTTTCCAAATAAATTGTTTAATAAACAAAGCTTAGTAACAGAGGGTGAATAAACCTTTAATAAATATATTTGATGATTTTCTCTTGAGTGTTTTAAGGTAAATTTCCAATCCACTTTTCCTCTGAAGAAGCTATTAAATATTGCCTTGCATTAGTGACACAAGACTCTTTTATGTGTCTTAAATCGTATCAATATATAAAAATATGGTTACTAAGTAAGCCAGTTATTTCAAATAAAATGAGCTCATGGACATGGAAGGAATTTCTCACAATGCAGTCAAAAATAAGCTCGATAACTTTAAATGTACACTTCCATTTTCACAATGCCAGCAGCTACAGTGTAATATGAGAAGAAAAGAAAATTTTAAACTTTGGAAGAAAAGAACTACTATAAAAGAGCTTCTCACTAGAAAAGTTACATTTCTTTGCAAGTAAAGTTCAAACAAGACCAATTGATAAGTTAAACTCTTATTTGGACCTATGTACTATGAATAAAGTGCAGCATTTTTACTGAGAAGAAAAGCAACCAGAACATCCGCAGCATCTTAAATAAAAATAAAAAGCACAGAAATAAAATCTCCATGGTGGGTTAAAAAATAATTTCCTTTTCATTCTATATTTTACATCACTTCCTAGCTTTGCTCCTTGCAGGTACACTAGCTTTCCTATTTTTAAATGCCCCTGAAATGCAGAAATGAATTTAATGGCAAGTCTTACGTCATGATGTGTTCCACTTAGCTCAAACTGGTTCCTTTAGAGCACCTCCCTTGCAATATCCTTCTGAATCACCTTTTGTAGAGGCTTCTCACCACAAGTGATATTACAGAGAGCTCAGGGAAAATAACAGTTTAACTCAGCAATGGAAAGAAACACTGTTGAAAATGCTCATAAATCTCAGTACCCTATATTTTTCTAATGAATTACAATGTAAACTGATTTAGGGAGCCTTAAAGACAAGAGACATGGCATCTTTTCAGATAAGGCTTTCAGGAATGACTACAGCAGAAGAATGCATGATAACTTCACTGACACGCACAAAGTCCTAGTTCCTGGGGTGATACTTTCAGGCCACTCCTCCACTACTGATTGTTGGGTGATACATCCATTGGATGTATGCCCCATTGTTTAATTATTCATTGGAATTGAGCTTCATTTATCTGCTTACATTTGCTTGGCCAAACACAGAGACCTGTGATGTGAGTGCCTGAGCTAGCCACACTTAGTCTCCATTTATAGCCAATGAAGAAAAAGAAGTATTTCTAAATTGTGATTCATCTCACTAAAGGAAAATTTTCTAAAATATTCAGATGAATTGTGCCCCAATAATGTCTATTTCTCTTCACTGGCTACAAAACCAGCCTGAGATGGCATACTCAGTTATAGTTACCTAAAGGGAGGAATTTCTTTCACGTTCCCTTCATAATTTCTTTTTTTCTTCTTTTTTAAGGACAGCACATAAACCATCAGCCACTGTCTCTACCTCCAAAGCACGGAACTGCAGCGCAGACCTACACCTATGCTCAGCACAGAGAAGTCTTAATTCGACAATAACACAAGATCACACCCTCTGTCATCCCCATCTATGGCACTATGGGTGGCACATCAGTCTGCTGTAGACTGATACAAGTTTCCCTTCATTAAACAGCTTGAGTCTGGTTGTCTATCCCAAGATAATTCCCTCTGTGCACCTCACAAATCAGTTCTCTGACGCCAGGTTTCAGACTCTGGTGCTTCCCCCCTGGCTTTATCCTGGACACAGTTCTGTTGCTTCTAGAGTTTCTGCTCAACAGATTGATCACAGTACAGCACACAGCAGACAGACTATTACCTGCATGCCACACAGGAGGTGCCTAACGGCATTGCTGCAGGATATCTGAAAGAGATACCCACTGAAGGGCTTAATAGCCACAGTGGACTCATGCCCTCAAGTTGTGTTGATGGGGGAAGAAATCTACGGTCTGTCTGCATGTTTGACTGACCCACAGTAAATGGCAAGACTGGAAACTCTGTTCATTCAATGCATTTAAATGAAACATCTGATTTTCGGTGGAATAAATTTTCTGTATGGCAGAACAATAATCTGAGAGATGTTTCATTTCAGTGCAGGCTGTGTTGGGTCTGGAGGAGGTGGAATTCATTTTCCCACAGCAAACCTCACTGTGCTGTTCTTTGCACTGGTAGCTCAAAAGCTGCTGATAACACACCAGGATTTGGCTACTGCTGAGCAGCACTGGCACAGCACCAAGGCTGTCTCTCAGTGTTCAGTAGGCTGGGGGTGGGCAAAACCCTGGGACAGAACACAACTAGGCCAGCTGACCCAAAGATCATAGGGATATTCTGTACCACGTGATGTCAGCTCAGATATAAAAGGTAAGGAAAGGAGGAGGAATGGGAGCATTCATTATTTACAATGTTTGCCTTCTGGAACAACTGCTATGTGTGCTGAAATCCTTCTTTCCGGCAGCAAGCTGAGTGAGAATATGCTTTGTAATGGGAGCTCTAGAGACTATGGACATATCTTCATCAGCTACTGACAAAATGTCCTTGGGAAAGAAATTATTCACAGTATTGCTGATGATCAATATTTTTCAACTGTAAATATTTAGCAACTAAGTTTTATGACAGGCTCTTCTGTGTGTGAATTAGGGAAGTGGGACTAAACATAACTGCAAATCCAGCCAAGCAAGCACGCTGTGAATGCTGATTTGTATATTGGAAATATATGAATTAGACGTATAACTGTAGTAAATTAGAGGAAAATAGCTGAATTGCCTGCAGGTGGAAAATCAGGCAGATATTTGGCTTCTTTTGTTTTACATTTACAGTTACTAATTTTATATGAATCCTTAATGAAGATAATAAGCACAGGAAGAATAATGAAGGGAAAAAGCAAAAAATTCTGGCTTTGTTAATTGTCAGTCTTTGATTGAAGTTAATATGGTAGTAAGAGGGGTTTATATTATGTACTAGAACTTTTTTGAATTCTTTTCTGGCAAAATTTCTGCATATTTATGCTTGGGGTATTTTTAATGTTTCACCATGAGTTTTGGAAGTAGACACCTCAAAGAGAGCTGTGAAGTTAAGTGGAAAATTATGTGATTACTTCTGCATCTTCCTGGTGACTTCCAGAGCATGAAACCAAAAGCCAGAACACAGCTATGTTCTTAGGTGTCATCAGCTCTCAGTATGACATATTATCTAATTGTTGCTCAGGATGTACGCAGTATTTTTTAAACTTGGGCTTGGGAAGAGAAGTAGAAGAATTTCAATGACTTTTATACCACTGAATACTTGAGCTCTAATGACAATTGAGATTCTAATATAAAATTACAATTTTCTGCATCCCTTTCTAATACATCTGGACTGTAGATATCAGCCTAGGCTTTAAATGTTCTTTTGACCATGGATTGTACAAATCCTATACCATCAATGTGATATAACCTTGTAACGTCAGTTGGTGAAATAACACCTTTCTGTGATGATTGAGCTATGTCAATAAAATATTTTAACATTATACTTGAAACGTTAGTTTGTTGCCTGAAGGAGGTATATTCCAGCAAGTTTGTGTGCAGTAAACAGCCTAGTTATTTTTTGTTAGTATATCTACAGAAATAAAGATGATTAGAAATAACTTATACCTTACCTGCATTTTGGTGGTGTTTATTTTGCATGAATATTTCATGTTCTGTAACTCAGTAAGCACACAGTGATTTTTTATTGCTTATTGTTTCTGTTAAACTACATGACAATGCAGTTTGTGTTTCCATACTGGCTTACAGTGTGCAATGACTTACAAAGAAGTGAAAAAATATAAAATATTTCAATAATTAGATCACGGAATCATAGAATGACTTGGGTTTGAAGGGTCCTTAAAGATCATGTAGTTCCAAGTCCTCATTGAGGTGTACCATGGGAAGGCACATGTTTCACTAGACCAGGCTACTCAGAGCTCCATCCAACCTGGCCTTGAACACTTCCAGGGATGGAGCATCCACAGCTTCCCTGGGAAACCTGTTCCAGGGCCTCACCACCATCACAGTACGCAATTTCTTCCTAATATCTATTCTAAATCTTCTCTATATCAGTTTGAATCCATTTCCCCTTGTCCTGTCACTACATGCTCCCTCTTTAGAAGATTATTTGTAGGCTTTTCTAAGTTTATGTAAGCTAAAAATATGCAAACACACATACATGAGGTAATGATTAATTAATTCAGGAAAAGTTTTGATAAAACATCAACTAGCAGATCATTAAGGCTGACTGTTTGGCAATTAGTCTCTTCTACGTAGTCAAGTTAAAATACATTATTCTATTTCCTTAAGTGGATACAAAAGAGAAAAAAAATTGCTCTCTGCTGGAGAAAACTACTTTTGTCAAAGAATTGACACTGCTTTTTTTGTCACTTTATAAAGGAGAGAATTATTTCAGAGTTTTTTACCTGACTTCTCTATACTTTCAAATCCATATATGTTAACTTGTATGCCTCCTATTTGTACTGCACTTTCTTTATAAATGACTGTATTTTTATAGAATACAATGACAAAAATCACTACCTAAGAAATTCTTAAGAATTGGGAACATTGTGGAAAATGAAGATAAAATCTGCAGGTGGCACGTGAGCTCAGTTTTCAGTTTGATGAAGTTCTATTGCATACATAAGGAACAATTATGTCTCCCTTTACAAAAAGAGTTCTAAATTTCTAATATTAATAACCTTTGATGTTGAATGAAAAGCAGAATATCTTTGTTAGTGTATATCTATGTATATGATTTCAGCCAAGAAAAATGGCTCATGGGAGTAATTTTTCTATCATACTGAAACAGATATTTTAATTCAGAATTATTAGAATTAAAATAAGCTTTATCCTTCTCTGTTATCCTACAGTTTAGCTCAAAATTTTGACAGCTGTGAATCAGGGACTTGATCTTAGTATTTCAAAAGCAAGATCTAGACTCCAAAGTAAATTATAAGAAATAAAGTGAGAAAAAACATGAAATAGATTGAAGATGGAGAGAAGCAGAAAATGTACTTTGATTAACTGAAAGGTTAATTACTGAAAGACTTCCTCCACACAGCATACTGTTAATTAGAAAGTCTGAGCAATGTGTGATTTAATTTAACACTACGCAAAAGGCCAACATGACACAGTAAACTGCTTGATTCTTCTTGTGTTTGTGAAACATATGACTTGGTGTTCTGGTGTTTCATTCTACTCTGGAGTAAAAGAAAGCTGCTTTTCTTCTTTTNGAAATACAAAGTTTAAAAGTTTAAAAAGGAGAGTTTGGTAAGGATGAGACCACTTAGATACCTTGGATCAGTGTTCTCACCCACTGCTGCCACCTTAGCTCTGATCTGTTAAGGACATTGGGCACAGGACAGAACTGTTCTGTACAACAGGGTTACTGATCACCTGAAGAGGAATATTATGGTGTCTGCTAGAAAGTAGCAAGTCTCCTTGAAACTTACATTTCTTTTCTAACACTTCGGGAAAAGAGTTGTTCTCACAAGAATGGAAAGTATAATGTTAAAAAGAGTTCTACAATGAGCCTTCCAGCAGAGTGCCAGACTGTCCTGTTTATATCTCACCACCTGAAACTCCTGACTCTTTATGACGCTTGTAAATACTCTCAGCAAACCGTCAGCAGCCCACATGGGAGCAACATGCAAAATGTTGTGTGGAGCCCAGAAACCTCATCAAATTTGGAATCTCCTGAGTGTACCTCAAAGACTGAAGGACTGTCAAGTTTCTGATTTACAAGGAGCTATAGAAATAGAGAGAAAGGACACAGTATTGGATAGTGAATTTGAGGGAGTCTGGAACAGAGATCATGAGATTCGAGTCCCCATTGTTGGTGGATGTATACATTTAACAAGGAATTTTGATGCAAAATGGTTTTTATAGGATAATCAAAAAGACAGTCTGGAATTACCAATGTAATGTCAGCTCTAGACATGCACAAAAACAAGAATTAACTCTTGTATCACTTTCTCCCACACTTTGAGCTATGAAGGCAGTACCTTGAAGCTGGCTGAGAGTACTGTGAGCAGAAAGAGAACGCTTTCAACCATAAGGAAAGAATTCATCCTCTGGTTTTAGTCACCTAAGCATTAGTCATATAATCCATGCAGCTTGCACAGGTACTCATTATAAAGTAATTAAATGTATGCTAAGATAGCTTTTTCAGAAAGGTGCTCTGAATAGGCAAAATGTCTCTTTCCATTTACTTCAATTTTTCAAAAGTAAAGTTAGGTCAGATAATGCCTGTCTTTAGATACTGATGTAGATTTTGAGAGGCCTAGACAAAGAGAACAATTTTCTCCAACTTTTATTTTAAGTGGGTTGATAGAATCCCATCACAGTAGTAAGCAAAGGAAAATGGAAATAACAAATGCATGGCAAGCAGCATGAATCAAGTAGGAGGAAAAATGCAAAATCTTCCTAGTGCTATACAATTAATTTTCCAAGTATGTAAAAGTCCACAATGTCACCGACTAACAATTAGAGACAGCTTATTATCATTCATGGTCTTTTAGCATGACCTGTTCTTATGTAAGTCCTTTTATTTTTCATTGCAGTGTCAGGATACCCATTCCCATTTATGTTGCTATATGGATAATTCATTAAAATCTATCCAGCACAGGCTAACATTAATTTGAAAAAAATGGCCGCCTCTTCAACCTAAGACTTGTTTCTATTTAACTAACCCCTATTAATAGCAGTTATCTAAGGAAGAAATAAACCAAGAAATATAAGGCAGTGCTATAAGGAAGATAAAAGAAAATATTTCTCAACCAAAGAAAAGGTCCACTTAATCCTCTAGCCTTTGGGACTGAATTTTTGATACCATTTAGTTTAATATAAGCAAGTCCCAAATGCAATAGGCTTTAAAAAGTATTGGAAAGGAAGAAGGCGTGATCACTTCCCATTCCTCTTCAATCCCCAAATAACAGGCCCTAGTTAAAAATGTGAGGTCTATCAACAGCTTCTCTTGTCACTCACATTGTACCCCCCATGGCAACTAGATGGTTAAGTATCTTTTCCCTGTAGTGTCTATAATTTTCTTTCTCCATACTTCTATCCTTTCTTCTAGTTCCATGTGGTCTGCAGGATAGTGTGATAAGTGGAGAAAGAAAAGAATAGGGCATACCAGCAATCAGATCTGCTTTTGACAACAAAACTACTAAAAAATGTATAATATTCTTAAATAAACTTGGAGCATTAAATAAAAAAATCAGACCCTTTCTTTGGTCTGAAAAACCACATATATTTTAATCTTTTTTTACAGTACATCATTTCTGATGGAGTTATAAAAAGAGAAATAGGTTAGACTGAGAAAGATTTGCCAACAAGACAAACTTACAGCCGCAGACACATCTAATTCTCTAAGCTTTCATGATTAATATTTTACGGCCCTCACTGATCTGCCCAATCTTGAAGAAAAATGTGGCACAGCCAAAGAATTTATCTGTATCAAACTGGAGGTAAAATGCAAACTACAATAGAGATGTCATAGTAAAGTATTGGGTTTGGTCACTGTTAGCTGAAACACTGCATGGAGTGTTTTATTTGAGCAGCAGAAACAACATTAGCATACCCAAGAATGATGGCATACCCATTAAGAAAAAAATATGATGAATGATATTTGCAGGAAAGTGGTGGTTTTTTTAACTCTACCTAAGCACTTCATTTTATACAGTCATTCCATAAAGTAACAAGCATTCCCTTTGCTGCAGATTTCTGTAAGACGTATTTCAGGTTTAACCTATCAACATTTTTGATTTATCAACATTAGAAAAAAATATAAAAAGGAAATTATTCTTTTTCTACATTCACTGATGAACCTCAATAATGCAGCAAGGACCATTTACTACAGTAAAGGCACTTGAGGAGACCACACAGTTCAAATAGTTTTGTTAGCAAGTCTGCTTGCATAAGTGAAATGTGAAAATGTAAGAATAGGACTGTACTGTGCTTTGTAGTAACTCTATCAATTATGCTGAGGTGTAGCAGGAATAACACATTTGCCCATGGCAAAGAGGAAACAATGAATTTATATAGAAAAGAAATACTAGTCATAATTCCATTAATATATGCCAGTTATACAAGGCTGACCATGAATCATCCTTTGATCATAATGTAGTGATATATGAGGTTTAAAGACTGGCTGAACAATCCCTAGGTTAAGACCCTTGTTTGTCCTGCCTGTGCTGTTTGACTCAGGTCATAAAGACAAAGCTATGTAATTTGCAGACAGTTCAGAGCAAGAAATGGTTCAACTCCTTACAAGGGCACAAAAAGCCCTGAAAATGAGTCTGGTTTGTGATACAGGTCTCTGTACCACACCAACTACATAAGAGAAGTGATCAGCTTCATCATCATCCCTTTTTAATTATGGAATGTTTAATTACATGATATTGAGCAGTTCCTGAAAATCAAGAAGTCCAAAGACACTGATTCTCCTGAATGCTTATCCTGATATACAGCCCTTGTGTTGGCAGCTGACTCTTTTTGCCTTTTCTGTTTTACCAAGGCACAGCATTTCCACAGTAAAATAGAAGTGCTGGTTGAGAGGGGTGTCAGTGAAGTTCATATAGGTCAATTCCTAATGGGGCTATAGCCAACACTAGAAAGAGTCAGCTGTGGCTTTGTCTAGCCAAGGCTTGAAAATCTCCAAGGACATTCCACAGCCTTTCTGGGTAACCTGTTCCAGTGCTGCCCTGACCTTCCAGTAGATTTTTCTTGCCAAGTGTCTAATCTGAAACTCAGGCTGTAATCTCTGACATCAGTAGAGAACTAAAGCTACCACTGTGTTACCTAGTATTAAATATGAAAATTAAATATGAGAAAAAAGTAATAAAAACACTTACAACATTTCATTTGTGCCACCAGATGCAGGAGCTGAAAACTTCAGCGCAAAGTCATCTCACAACAGCTCATAGGAAAGATATGAAAACTCTCCTAGTAGACTGCCTTACCATTTGGATATCCAAGTCAGAAACTGAAAGACAAGAAATGAAAATACACTTTTCAAATCTCATCATCTTTATTAGGAATGACTGTGGTAATGACTACAGGTTAGATCAATGGGAAACCTATTCTACTATCTATAATACAATTAAAATGCAAATTATATTCAGTCATCTGTATTTTGGAATCTGATAGTTAATAGTCAGTATGAACAATGTTCAAATACACCCACATCCTCATATCACACCCTCAACTGTAGTTCAAAATTCATATTTGGGAAGAAAAAAGAAGTGCAAAGAAAAGATAGAAGAGAGGCAAATCACAGCTGGAAGTTTGCTATCCCTTAAGATGCCTTATTTCAATCAATACAGCCAGCTGAAAATCTGTCTGTGAATCTCCAATGAATCAGTAATGATAGGATTACCCTAATTCTGAAAGCATTATTAAACAACTATAAAAAGGGGAGAGCGTCGCACTTGGGAACAAAAGAACCACACACGCGCACCGGTCAGAGAAGGCAGGAAAAGAAGAGGGCCTCTGAGAGGCCTGACTTTATTTTATACTCTCTTAGAAATTCTCTCGGATAGGTGGAAAGTTTCACATCCACTCAGCCCCACTGGGCAGATGACAAGTCCATCAAACATCTCAGCCCAGGAGAATGGAATGGAAACAATTCAGCACGGTTAGCAAAACATGGCTATGTTTACAGGAATATGCATGAGAACTCTTACAGAAAATGAAAACATAGGAAAACCGCAAAACTCAGGGCAACAGAAGAGTGCTACAGTAAGTGGCATATTAGGAACATGAGAATATATTTCTTATTGTCCTAGCAGATTTTCTACAAACTGCAGAGGAAAATGCTTTGACACAGGGACATGGAGTGTGGAGAATGGGAAGGGCAGGGCAGGGAAGGGAAGGGCAGGGAAGGGAAGGGAAGGGAAGGGAAGGGAT